>CAUYSK010039022.1:0-35579 GCA_963575035.1 Avahi laniger
GGTGGCTCACGCCTGTAATCCTAGCTCTCTGGGAGGCCGAGGCGGGCGGATTGTTTGAGCTCAGGAGTTCAAGACCAGCTTGAGCAAGAGCGAGACCCCGTCTCTACCAAAAATAGAAAGAAATTAATTGGACAGTTAAAAATATACAGAAAAAATTAGCCGGGCTTGGTGGCGCATGCCTGTAGTCCCAGCTGCTTGGGAGGCTGAGGCAGTAGGATCGCTTGAGCCCAGGAGTTTGAGGTTGCTGTGAGCTAGGCTGACGCCACGGCACTCACTCTAGCCAGGGCAACAACGTGAGACTCTGTCTCAAAAAAAAAAAAAAAAAAAAGATAAGCAAATGGCCAACAGACATAAAAGATTCTCGGTATTACTAATCATCAAATTAAAACTACAATGAGATACCACCTTACCCCTGTCAGAATGGTCATTATTAAAAAGTCTAGAAATAATAAATGCCGGCATGGATGCAGAGAGATAGGAATGCTTATACATTGTTGGTGGGACTGCAAATTAATACAATCTCCATGGAAAACAATATGGAGATTCCTCAAAGAAATAAATGTAGACTTACAATTTGACCCAGAAATCCCACAACCAGTTATCTACTCAAAGGAAAAGAAGTCATTTTATAAAAAAAAAAAAAAAAAACATATGCACTTAAATATTTAGCACAGCACAATTCACAACTGCAAAGATGTGGAATAAACCTAAGTGCCCAGTTCATTAGTGGATAAAGTAAATGTGATACACACACACACACACACACACACACACATATATATTACATGGAGTACTACTCAGCCATGAAAAAGAATGAAATAATGTCATTTGCAGCAACTTGGATGAAACTAGAGACCATGATCCTAAGTGAAGTATCTCATATGTTCTCCTAATAAATGGGAGCCAAACAATGGATACTCACGGGGACAAAGCAATATAAAAGACACAGGTAACCAAGAAGGGGGAAGGTTTGGAGAGGGGTGAGGGATAAAAACTCCCCTCTGTACTATTGGGTACAATGAATACTATTTGGGTGAGGGGCAAACCCCAAAGTCTGACTTAATCAAAATATAATGCCCTCATGTAATCAAAACACTTGTACCTCCTTAATATTTTGAAACAAAAAATTAAAATTAAAAAAATTAAACATACAATAGCTGTGACCAAGTTTACACTTCTGAAATAAGGAAAGACACTCCAAAATTCTGTAAAATGGAATACAAATTCTTGGCACACCAAGTATGCAATATACACCACCTTAGATCTGAAACTGATAAGTTTAGAGCAAAGAGAAATTTTTGTGAAAAAGTCTTACGCTGCCATACCTTGCACATGACTAGATGGAGAATTAAATTTCTTCTAAGGAGCTATGAGCATGCTAAATGGAAAGCTGATTGGTGGTTGATGGAAGAGTAAGTTTGCTTCAGTAGCAGTGGCGTCTTGGCTCCACAGTCTGCTGGAATATGGGTTCATGTCCTGCAGTGAGCTGAAGGAGTGTCCTCCACCCCAGGTGAGCTGAAGGATGCCATCAAATTCACAAATAGCAGCCACAAAGAGAGAAGGACCCTCTGAAAATCCATGCCAAGCAAACATAGCCCAGCCCATGCAGGCAGGTAGGCACCTGTCAGAAGTCTGCAGGGTGGTATGGGTACTTTCACTGGGCAGCATGCAGGCAGTGGACAGGTCATGGCACAACTCAGCCCTGACAGATGATTGGAGAAACTAGACATTCGGGCAAATAGTTACATTTTTAAAAAACACAATATCCATTTATATTTATTTCCTCATGAGGTCATGAAATAACTTTTCTAAAATAGAGCCACAGGGATCAACTAACATGATCATTTCCTAAACATAACAGCACTGAGACTTGAATTACACACAAACACTTCCTGAATGCTAACTTAAGCAACTAGAACAGAAAAGCAAAACAAAATAAAAACCTTCTCATGACATCTTCAACAAAACCAGGTGTCAGAGAAATCTCAAGAATCCCAGAAATACTTGCCCCCAGTTGGAGAAGACTGTATGTATCCTAAACGGAAACCTGGGCAGATGGCTTTGAGAGTGCCTGGTAAAGCTAAAACAATCCTTGTGGGCTCTAAGTGCTCATGGACAGTAGAACATCAGGCACTGCTGTGGTAGTCCTAAGCATTTAAGAATCTCAGATGCATCCAGCAAATAAGCTCTTCCAAGAGGATATAGTGTCAGCCCAAAGGAAATTATATTAAGCAAATAAAGAACACTTGGGTAAGAAAGAAAGTTCTGATGGTAGGGAAAAGCTTAGAGGAAGCAGATGCAAGAAAGTGCTGCAACAGCTAAAAACAACTACTCAAGCTGAGTGTGCCCCTTGGAAGCAAGCCTGTAGAGTTCTAGGGCTGGAACAGAGGAATGGAGCAGAACATCCTCCAGAACTCTGCTCTGACACACAGAAGCAGCCTGAGGGAGAAGTTGTTTGAGTCATTTGCACTACAACAGAGGGAGCCCTAGAGTCATGAAGATAGAAAAGCTACTCTGCTAGAAAAAGCCTCTCTCCTTCCAGAGGGGATCCTCCTCCCAGCCATCCTGGAAAACCATACTTTTTTAATTTATGCAGACAAAAAGAATATGAGCTAATGTTATACACAGTTATGAACAAAAATGAAAGAAAACTATCAAAAGCAAAGATTAATCCATGGCCCTTAGAGTCATGCTGACAATAGAAATCTTCCTTCTTCTTTTAAAAAAGGTCTTTTTATGTCCTAACATTTCAGTATCTATATCTGAATATTAGAAACAAAATTGTTGACTTGAATATTTTTTAGGCTTTTAAAAAAAATGCATCTCTCAATCTCAACCACAAAATTGAGAAGTCACATAAGATGGCATGTGCATATGTACTATGGAAAATATTTTCTATAATTTATAAATATATGAACATATCATTGTATGTGTGTATACATATATTGTTTTACTACTGCCTAATAAATACTAACTAATTCTATAATTATCAGACTTGTGAAAAAGATTTGTATTTGTTCAAACTGGTAAAATAAGCATTTTATGTAGTATATTGTCATTTAAGTCAATATAAATTATAAACCTATTTATAATATTTTTGTATGGATTGAAGGCTGAGAGAGTTCATTAAGAAATTATTTTGAAAAAATATCTAGATCTGATATCTAGATCAGATAGAGCCAAATTGTCCAGTTTATACATAAATAGTGTCCTATAACTCTTTTTCCTTTTATAATCATAAATTTTTATTTCTGCATTATTTGTAAAAATGCTATGATAAATATTTGAACTCTAAATGTTGAATCATGCTTCCCTGTGAAAGTAATCCTCAATCTCCATACCTTGTTGAATGATTGATGTGGGGAAGATTTCCAATGCAATGCTTATAACGCAGTTATATCAGGTTTCGAATCTGTGTGCTCAGCAGAAATTTCTTTGTGTTTCAGATTTACTTTATTTGCCACTTGCACATTTCGTCAAAAATTTGCTTATTAACTTTCTGATTCTTAGATTTTATGTGAAAATCATACAATAGACTTTCTTTTCACAATGTTATGCCAAGTATAGAAAAGGCCACTTGGCACCGGATCAAGTTTTAACCTGTTCAACATGTACAGAGGATTTGTCTCAGTCAGAGATACTGGGCTTGGCTATTAAAACTAATAAAAAAGATGACTCTGAGCCATGATTGTTTATTGTCTGTTTTTCATTGTAAAAATATAAATTGTCACCCAGGAAGCTTATTTCTCCCAGCTCGTAATTGTGGGATATTTGCCGTAAATACATAGCCCTGTGGTTCTCAGTCTTTGTCCTCTCACAGTTCACATGAACATTTATTATATGTCCACCACTAAGACCCTTCCCTCACACTATAGCCACTCAAAGCATGCTGAAGCTTTGTAAATTAAAGGAGTATGTAATTAGTAAAGAAATCCCAGGAGGTGTTGACATAGCCCTCCCATATCTTCAGGTAGGTTTCTCTCACAAACCCCAGTGACTAAATCCCACAACCACTGAGTTCTCAAATCTAATGCGCTCAGCACATTGCAGGCTTCAATAAATATTATTAAGTGAATAAATAAATGAATGAGCTGTAATGTTTCTTTATAAGCAAATAAAACAAAACAAGCAAGCAAGCAAACAAACAACAAACAAAACTGGGAGGAAAAAGTACTGTAACACCAGAATTATATAATATCTACTCCCCCAAATTGTCTCCACATTGTTTTAGACTTGGGCTTGAGTAAAGGACAGTGACTAATAATGTCTGCTAGAAGGAATGAAATCTGAGAAATACTTTAGAGAAGATTTCCTGAATAACATAACTAGCAGTAGATGAGGAAAGATCAAGGTTGTTTGATACCCAGCTCTGCATTTTGTGTTTCTATTAGCTGAAATCAATTTGTCATCTAAATCTTTTTAATAAAGCCAGCCACATTTCAGTGCTTTTGGTGAGGGATAAACACTTCCAGAAATTTATGGGAAGTTTTGGCTGAAGATTATACCTGACATTTGAAGAGTGTTGGAGGCTTAGGCAAATTTCAGTGAAATATCAAATGTTTAGTTGTCGTCAGCTGACACCTGAATTATACATGTACAAATCAAACCAACTAATTAAATGATTACGCAATAGATAATTTATTTCCTCTGCTTATTTTCTTACATATAGTTGATGAACAAGTCTTCCATGTATGATGGAGACAAAAAAAAAAACCTTTATATTGTAAATATAATCATAAACCACACCAACCTATCCCTAGCATGACAAAACCATGAGACCAAATCTTGGTTTCTGACATTCACATCAAATTACTGCTTGCTTAATACTTGTCCTCTTCCTCTGCAGAGGACAATTCATTCTTCGGAAAAGATTCTTGATTTGCTGCTTGAAGTTAGACAGATAAATTCACAAAGTAACTGCTGACTTCATAACCTGTGTATTGTTCCTAGGAAATCTGAAATCATTTAGGAGCAAATGTTCTGCTCAGCTGTCTGGAGGGCATCCAGTTTCCTGTGCTCAAATGTGCAAGCACCAATAAATAGATCAACAAAGAAATCTCAAAATTCTTTTTCCTTAGCCCCTGAAAATCAGTAGCTCTTTAAATTGAGGATGGAGAAAAGAAGAGGGAAATAAAGTGGAAAGGAGCTATAGGCTCTTTTGGAAGGCTGATATTCCATTTTTCTTTGTTCTTTCTCCTGTTATACCACTGGGTTTCAAAGTCAGGCCTATGTCAAAAGGGCGTCTCCCTTGCTCTCTCTGAGGTGGAAATCAGTGAGTGTTTATTTTCATTTAGTAACTTACCTAAGCTTTGTCTTTGCATCTATGTATTAGTTTGAAACTAAAATATCAAGGTATTAAAATTATTATTATTATTTGATGTTGAAATTGGAGTTTCTTACATGAATCATAAAAGTTATTTAAATTGACTGAAGACCATATTGTATTCTAGATTATTAAATATCCTAATTATTTTCTATTTGAAATCATACTGAGTTATGCTATTCACTTGTTCTCCTGAAAATAATCTATTTAGTGGGCCAGGGCACATATGTTGAGTCTCTCATTGCAGGCTTAGACATTTTTGAAAATCTGGATCCCAAATACTGACATTATCTCTGTTTGGAAATAACTTCCTCTTTCTGCCCTGGTCATTTCTCTTGATAGTTCCTCAATGGAGCTTTGTACAAAGAGAAAAACTCTAGCTAACTATGTGCTTTGTTGCCATGTGGTCTCCAGGCCAGTTACCCTGGAGACTTAGGTTAGACTCTATAGGGCATCTCCTTTGCTTATTTGTTTGTCTAGAAGTAAACCTAAACTTAGTCTGAGATCACTAAAATTACACCAAACAATTTCTTATTCTATCCCACCTCCCTGGTATTATGGGAAGAGTATGTAAGGAAAATCAGTCTAAGAGTAGGTTTGAAAGAATTATTTTCTGGTATCTAAATCATAAGTGTCCTATTCTGCCTATCCTAGGCGTTTTTGAAGCTGGAAATCCTAATCGTAGAAGGACATAATTTCTGACACCTCTTAACATGTCATTGTGCAGAAGAAAGTTAAAATCCCAAAAAGGAAAGATGAGGAGAATTCATGCCCCTAGCTTAATGATCCCTCCCTCCAAAAAGTTTCTACCTCAGATATCTAAGATATTGATCATTATTTTCCCTGGGGGAGGATTGCTTGGTGGCCAGATTAAAGAAGTAGAGAGGAATCTGGAGATTCTTCAAATGTCAACATCTATCAATTTTCATGGGTCACATTTGTTCATACATTTTGTGGTAAGTTTTGACAGTGCACTGGATTTCACTTTGTGAAGTTAAAACAATGTGTGAGTGTCCGGGAATGACAGTGGTGGGGAAAGCAAAGATAGTAATGATGATGCTAAATGATGCCAGACAAAGAAGCTGTATTTGCAGTGGCTGGGTACACACAGGGGAGGCACATATTATTTATGTTAACCTGTATAATTAACTTATTCTCCGTGCTCAGAGGATTGTTATGAATATTAAACAAATTAATGCACATGAATAATTTAGAATAGAACTTGATTCAGTGCATCAATTATTATATTAGTAAAATTCATTGTTATAGAAAATAAGTCTTAGATCAGATTAATTTTCCTCTGTAAAACTTGTCTAATCATTCAATTTTCTCCAATTTTTATCCATCAATGCCGTTGGTGTTTACTGAGTGCACTATACATTTGGAACTCCTCGTTTTATGTTATAAGTTTTGCATCTTCACTTCCTGCCCTTTTACTTTCCTCCAGTACATACATTTTTCTTATACTTTGTGATGTGGACGATGCTGCTGCTGCTGCTGCTGCTGCTGCTGCTACTGATTAGAGCCTATGGCGACAATAAACAGATTGTAAAATCAAACGTGAAAGTCATATTTTGAGGCGGTGAAACATGCGGACAATGGTTTGGCGGATCTCCTTTGTCTTGGCACTATAAATGAAAGGGTTGAGCACAGGAGGCACGAAGAGGTAGACATTCGACATGAGGACATGTATATAGTGTGGGGCATGCTTCCCAAAACGGTGCACCGTGGAGACCCCAATCATTGGCATGTAAAATGCAAGTACAGCCAGGATATGTGACACACATGTGTTGAGAGCTTTGCAGCGTCCCTCATGGGAAGTAATGGTCATGACAGCATGCAGAATCAGCACATAGGAGAGGAAGATAAAAAACAGGTCCATGCCAAAGGTGGATACAAGAACAAAGAGTCCATAGATGCTGTTGATAGTAATTTCTGAGCAAGCAAGCTTCATCATGTCTGGGTGTAGGCAGTAGGAGTGAGAAAGAACATTGGACTTGCAGATAGGCAGCCTCTTGATAAGGAAGGGAAGAGGGAAGAGGGTGATGAAGCTCCGGGCAGTCACAGCTAAACCTATCCCAGCAATGACTTCATTGGTGAGCACAGTGGCATAGCGCAAGGGATAACAAATGGCCACATAGCGGTCAAAACTCATGGCTAGCAGAATACCTGACTCCATCATGGAGAAGGAATGAATTAGAAACATCTGGATTAGGCAGGCATCAAAAGCAATATTTCGGGCATCGAGGCAGAAGGTTCTGAGTACAGTGGGCAGTGTAGCCATGGACATGGCCACATCACTGAAGGACAGCATGGACAGGAAGTAGTACATGGGCCCATGGAGTCTGGGCTCCACCCACACAGCCTGCAGGATCACTGTGTTTCCACCAAGAGCCACAGCATACACCACACAGAGGGGCCCTGCCAGCCAGGAGTGAGAGCTCTCCAGACCAGGGATACCAGTCAGGAGGAAGAAAGCAGGGCGAGTGACATTGAACAATCCCATGGCAGGAGGAACTTTGGGCACTTTTCAGGGACAGATCTTCTGATTTGAAGAATTCTAAGAGTTGCACTTACTGGAGGACAAGAAAACAGGAAGTAAAGGTCACAGCAACGATGTCTATGCAGTTGGAAACTGATGTACTCATGAAATCACTTGTTTGTGGATGGTTAAAGCAAACTTTTTTCCTTTATGTTTTATGATCATCAGGCTACAAGCTGAGCTTTCCCTCTGTTTTACTCAAGAAGGAAGACACTGACAAATACTTTGATAATGTCAATTAGTTACAAGGAAAGTGTTTGAACTATATTATTTACAACTTTGATGTAGTTTATAAGCATCACTCAACAGAAATATGTTAACAATAATTAATGGATAGTTATGATAGAAGAATCAGGAAATTCAGTCATCAATAGCTCTGAGAAGTATTTAATATCTTCCTGAAAATGTTATTTAATTCAGATGTGTCATTATTTTTTTTTCTATTATTTTATTTTATTTTGTTTTTTTCAGCATATTATGGGGGTACAGATGTTTAGGTTATGTATGCTGTCCTTTCCCCCTCTCCCTGCCAAGTCTGAGTTTCAAGTGTGTCCATCCCTTGGATGGTGCACATTGCACTCTTTGTGTATGCATATACCCGTCCCCTCCTCCTTCTCCCCCCTCCCCCCTGCTCGACATTCAATAGATGTTATTCTTATATGTGCACTTATGTGTTGATCAGTTAATACCAATTTGATGGTGAGTACATATGGTGCTTGTTTTTCCATTCTTGGGATACTATTCAGTTTTAAGAAACAATGGTGATACAGCACCTCTTGTATACTCCTGGATAGAGCTGGAACGCATTCTACTAAGTGAAGTATCCCAAGAATGGAAAAACAAGCACCACAGATGTGTTGTTATTAATGAGAGAACTCCCCAGAGCTGTTTCCAATTATGATATGTGCTTGGATGGAGAGGGGAAGGGGCAGGGGAGTGTGGAAATAGTTGCCTCTGGACATCAGATTTTCAGTGGCAGAGTTGCTGCAAAAAAAATCCCCAACAAAAACAAACAAAAAATACATATATTTGTGCAAAGGCACAAAGCTGTTTCTGTTTTTAGAAAAATTGAGTATTCTTCCCTAAATATTCTACACAAATATTAAGGAAATATTTATTCTATTATGTATAGCACAGGCACACTAACCCTCAGTCTGTGGGAGGAAATTGTTCCAAATACAGACTTTCACACCCCTACACAGTCACATGTACTCTCAGAATACCCGTTACTCACATAGACATATCCACATATTCACAGCAGCTTTATATTGGATCTTACTATACGCCAACAGCACACTCTCCCACATATTCTCTCCATCTCTCATATTTTTACTCTTATTGTACAACACATTCACACACTCCCTCTTGATCTTTACACTCCTTAACATGCCCATGTCTTGCCATGCTCATATTCAGCCCGCACTGACATGTGCAGCATTTCTATGTGCATATACTCAGGTATACACACAGATTTGTATATTTGCACAACACTGCTATCTACATGCTTGCAGACTTCTCACTGTTATTAATCCACTCACCCACATAGATGATTTTCTAAACCCTCGTGTATTGTATTTACTCAAATTTTTCTTATACCGGCACTCATGTATTATTTCCTACGGTCGTTTCTCTGTGAGAGTGATTAAAGTGTTTATTCTCCTATCATTCAGATGTTTGTGAAAGGTTTTCATGTTCATTGCTCCATGGTAAATAAGGATAGAGAAGGCTGGAATGCTTTTCACCTAGCAGACATGTTTTAGGCTTATAGGGTACCCTCCTTTAGAAAGAAGGGCTCTAGAAATACATACCATTGTTTTCTCTTTCTCCTTCTTCTCCAACCTCTAACAAAGCAAGGTCAGACAATGCTCTCAGAGTTCTTTCTGATGGGAATGGAGGAGGAAAGGGAGCCCTAGCTAGCTGAAAGTGACGGAGATGCTGGAATGGTTCACAATGCAGCATTGTCACTCTAGGAGGCGTTTTTGAATTTTCCCGAGTAGTACAGAACTCAGATACACTATGGTTCCCAGAAAGTCTAATCCTCTGTGTTTACACTGATTACATCCCTTCTGGTCTCAGAGCTCAGCCTGTGCATGCCTGTGTTCCCTCCAGAATTGTGATTCCTTGGGATCCAGGACTGACCAACCTTGTTTGTCTCCTGTTTCTCCCATCTGACTATAACACCAATCTTCACACAGAGCATCATAGAAAATAATTGGAAAGCATAGAAGAGAACTGAGCTAACGTAAAGATAACAGAAAGAGAAGGGAAAAGAAATCAGGCAGAAGGTAGGATTCTGTTCAGGGTAGGGCCATAGTAATTTGAGCTCTGGGGACTTAAGTGTTAGTATTTGTGGAAAGAAGGATATCTGATAGTACTAGGATCACACCTGTTCCCATACCCTGGGACCACTCACATGGTGAGTTGTCAGGATGGATAGGAATAAAGTAATATTGAGACACAAAAATGAATACTTATTGAACATATGCAATGTGCTAGGTACTCTGCAGAGAACTTCACATCCATTTACTAATTTAATCTTTAATAGATGTGGACACTCAGGCCCAATGAGATTAACTTGCCTCATGGTTCACAGTGAGAAGGTGATAAGACTGCAAAAGAAAAAAAAAGACTTATGGGACTCTCTTCTGTCTTACTAAGGTCTTTGAGGAATCATTAAGACATTGGAGAGGAAGTTGAAAAGAAAAATGAAAGTATGCATTTCTGAACTAAGATTTCTGAGGTACCTTTAAACAAGGGGAGTGAGTGACTAAAGACAGAAACATATGAAGGAATTAATGCAAAAATACCTCTCTCTAAGACCAGACTCAATTTCTCCTGCTCCTGGGACCCAGAACTTTTATATTACTGAAGTTGTATAAGAATCAGGATGCTTATGGGGAAAGGATCCTGGGCTGAATGTCAGGAGTCCTGGGATAGACCCTGGCTCTGACAGGTACTATAAAAATCCATTTCTCTTTTTAGACCTGTGTCTTCTTTATGGTTGTTTTTTTAAGACATTCTCTGAGATTCTTTATGACTCTGCTGTTCTTTTGCTTCCTTTTCCTTTTTGGTTTCTGTTTGAGCAAAGGATGCCTGTGAGAGTTTGCTAGAGTGCTGATGTGAAGCAGAAAGAAGGTAGAGAGGGGCTGGAGGGATGAATAGAGAGGTTTTCTAAAGACCATAGCTTTCAATCTATATCATGAATAGCAAAAGCCTGGAAATAATTAGCTATTCGTGGTTCATATAAAGGTTATGGCTACATTATTTCTCCTGTTCTTTTAATCTCTTGGGAACTTTTACATATTTTGTTATCTCAGAATTCATAATACAAGAGCAAAGTTAGACCATGTGTGCTTCAGCTATTAGTTTGTCATAGGTTTAGTTGTGACCACTTTGCTCCCAGATTTCTGAACCTTTCCTGTGTCCTGAGTCCTGTTTCCCTCTCTGAATTTGTAGCAATGTTAATGAATCACAGACACACTGGCCGTTGAAGCTTCAAGTCCCCGGGAAGTTGATTATGGCAAGTGAGCAACCTAGAGAAGTACAGTGAATTGCCCAGGGTTACACAGTTCATGGCTGTGCCAGAACAAGAACCCCAAGTCTGGAGATCTTTCCTCCTGCTCTGCCCACTCTACTAAGATGTTGCTATCAGATTCCTTCCTCCAAGGCTCTCCCACTTCATCTTGTCCTACCCCTTGCCCAATTCAACCTTTTCTTGGTGCAGGCTTCAGGAAAATCAATGGACTTATCCCTACATGATTTCACAACTCACCAGAAGACAGACAGATGATAGCCACTCACGGAACAACAAATCTTCTCTCTGTCTGCTGAGGTGAATTCATGCCTGCCACCTTTATATCTCACTCTAAGCCCCAGGGTGAGGAACGGGGAAGTGATACTGATACTGTGTCTGAAAATTATTCAGGGAGATTTTAGTCTCCGAGGTCCTTAATGACTACTGGGAATAAAGCATGTGCACTTTTAGCTGAAAAATCTGCCAGACCAATTCTCTACCCAACTCAAGACACTATCTGGTGGTGGATGGGCAGGGACTGTAAGAAAAGAGCTCATTACCTTCTGAGAGATTCCGGGCTTATGTTAGTATTAATATGTTGGCTATGCCCATCCATTGAAGTACAATCAGAAAATAAATATTTTTATTATTCTTGTACCTTTAAATGTATTGGATGAAACTAATTCTTTTTCTAATCCTGGATTAAAACTCAATTCCCCACATTTTCTGGTCACAGTTATATAATAAAATATCTGTTAGTGAATAATTGGAATGTTCAGCATCATGTAATAGTCAAACTTTCTAGCAGTCAGCATTGCATCCTTTTCTCTTCCCCCGTCCTTCACTTTCTAACTGTGGTTTCTGGCTTCTCCTTCAGGGAAGAGAGAGGTGGGAAAACAGAAAATTCAAAATCCACTGGTGCTGCCATTAACTGCTACCATGTTAACTGGGCCTATTAAATGTCTAAAGCTGATTCTTTCTTACATTTGGTGCTTTCATAAATTATTCATAGAAGCGTCTCTTTATCTTTTACTTCTTCTCATGATTTAATGTAATGTATCTTTACTCTGTATGGTGGCGTATAACTCCAGCCACAACCCAGATTGCCTTTGTGGAACCATGCACTCTTTTGGACAGGATCTAAGATGGCACCATGCCTGCCCTCTCTAGTATGTAGCCCATCCAGGAAATGGTCAGCATTACTCTGTAACAACAGATGCCCTACCCCAATGCAACAATAGTCTTTCCTTCAATCCTGCTATCAGGGAAGGACACATTTATCAATTTTAGATTTTATCCATTTAAGTTTAACATGTACTGGGTGTGCATTATATTCAGGGACTGTTGAATTCATATATATAAGTCACATTCTAACACAGGAAAGAAAACCAAGGTTCAGCTGTGGTCCAATCAAATATAAGAACCACACCAATTCCTTTAATTGAGAAAAACTAAAGAATTATTAACCTAATATTAGAGAACACATAACATAAAAAGGGAATATAAACATGTCATTGGAGGTAGAAACTTCAGGAGGTAGCTTCTAACTCTAGGAATGGAGGAACAAAGGGAAGAATTTGGAATTATTAAATCTTTTAAGTTTTAATGAGGAGTGCTGCAAAGCTAAAACTCAGACTTTTGAGGAGTGAGCACTGTTTTGGTGGTGCTGGGGTCTCAAGAATTCATCGGAAAGGCTAACTATGACTGAGACTTAGTCTTCTGAGACGGGGGCGAAGGGGGAAGCTTTTCTGGTTTGTTCTGAGGTGTTTAAAAGAACATGGTAAGACTGGTTTTGAGAGTGTTGGAACCCTGCAAAATGAAGTCCGCTAATGCCACTGGAATTGACCACTGGTGCTTGAGTGCTGCTAGGGTAACACAACAACAGAAAGCAAATAGGAGGGTACAAGTTCCTCCCTCCTTCCCTAGCTTCTTAGTGCCCCGCTATTTGCAGATCTTGGGAGGTGACTGGCAAAGGAGAAATGTAGTTTGCACAGGTTCAGCGCCAATGCCACTAAAAATGGTATAGATGGTGGAATTGAGACTAAAAGTGTAAAACCAGTGCAATAAAACAGAATGAATTTAATCCTGGAAATTGTTTACACAGATTTAAAAAGAACTGAAAAACTGATCATCAGAAGATAACATAGCCTAGAGATTTGGAACAGCGGGAAGCTACTACCACCATAGACTGAAGAGTCAGAGGTGGGCTTACCAGAGCTGCAGTCAAGGTGAGCTCAACCAGTAGAAGCCAAAGCCTTAGCAGATATGCAAACGACGCCAGAGACTCTGCCTGAGGTGCAGGGAGTGGAGTGGAAAACATACCCTGCATCTGTCAATGCTTCCTACCAGCCGATCCATTCAGAAGACAGCTGATGTAGAAGTTTGGAACATTCTTCAAGTAATGATTGGGCTTCTGTGATATGAAGAAGAGTCTCAGAAGAGTGAGGAGTGAATTTTAGGGTAAATGGGTCTAGCCTTAGTACAGAACAGAAGCACAATTTGCCTTACTCTTATTGTATTTTTACCATTGTAAGATACACGAACTCCTATGGGCTTTCATGTGCATAGTCAGCACCATGGAAAGTATCAACTGACTGCAGTTGATACAAAATGAGAGTAATTGAACTTGTTGAGTTCTGGGAAGTAGAGATTCTGTTGCACAAAATGATCTTTTCTCTCAAAGCCAGACAGCCAGATTTCTCTGGAAACTACTTCATGAGTGGTGTACTATCAAAGCCTACTCATATCACTAATACCTTACCCACTAAAGTAGAATCAATGTCTCTTGCTTCTCAGTACTGTTGCTACCATGAACGCAGTAATCACAGTCTATTAGAGATGGCTCTGCCTGCTTCTGTGGCCTCCCCTGGAAAGAGCTCTGTGGAGGCAGAACCAGATGTCCCTAGAATGACACATATTAATAGTTGTGGCAGGGAGCATTTATCTGTTGAACATAAGCCATCGACCTTGGGAAAAATAAGCTGCAACTGAAATATTTAATTTTTGTCTTTATTCATGTGAAAAATATCAATTATTCCAAATACATAAAATTTATCCCATAATATCCTAATAATGAGTTGATACAAAAGATGCTCAGGATTAGTTTAAAGGAACTTGTATTAGTTTGAACATGGTTTGTCCTTTCAGGATAGTGGTCTATGTCTTTCTTCATCTTTTTTTTTTCATTAAAAAAATTTCCCAACATTTTATCATGAAAAATTTCAAACAGAAAATTTGAAAGAATTTCACAAGAAATACCACTTATTAATATTTTATTATGCATTATTTCTTATATATCTACCCACATATCAATCTTTTTATTCATCCATCAATCCATCTTACCTTTTGATACAATGCAAGGTAAATTACATGTTAATACACTTCCCCCTAAATATTTCAGCATTCATATCACTATTTAGAGTTCAATATTTTGTATAGTTCTTTTATTTTTTTAAAATTCATAATGCATACAAATTTTTATGAATGTTACATAAGTTTTGACGAATGCATTGGCTTTGTTGTGAAATTTGTTTATGACATATTTCTAGGTAGGGTTTGGAGGCATATTTGTCAGCCCATTAGGTGGTTTAGTTTTTCAACATTTATCTTTGCTCCAAGAATAGGTGCTGTGTCTTTATTGTTCTGTATACCATCAGTGCTGAGAATAATACCTGGAGCAAAATATTGCTCAAAAATATGTTTTTATTCAATTTGTTTAGTTTTAGTTGAAGTAAATGGTTTATAATTTTTAGGTCTCATATTGTGAAAGAGTAAAAGGAATGTTTACATAAAAAACATGCTGTATGGATGCTGGCATGCATTTTTACAAAAAAATGCATAACGCATCTAAATTCCATATACAAATCTGTGAAAAATGTGAGTATCTGAATTTATTGGATATTTTATTGATCTGTTAATGAGAATGTGGCTATGTGTTTGAAATACATACTTTTGGATATATAAGCAGAGGAATATATTTGAAGCATTTTTGATCATTTCTTCAAGTATGTTATGAGTCTATTGTCTATTTCTAAAATTATGTCTATAATTTAAATTAGCCTCTGTAATCAGTGTAAGAATACATAGATTATAGTGTATGTTTGATGTATCAAGATATGCGACTAGTAACTAGAACACTGGGCAGTTGCATGAGTATTTTGCATTTGTTTATATGTATGTAAATTTGAAAAAACAATGCAAATGTTAGTAAATAAATAGCTGAATGTGTCTAAGGGTATATATCTGGGGTGGAGGTCTCAGAATATCTATGACTATGTATGTGTGCATACATGTATGCAATGTGTTTACATTTCCTGATCAAGGAAGAATTAACACACTAATGAATATGAATGATGACATCAGGGATGATGGGTCCAACAATGAGATTCTCATGGGAGCAATTCTCTATGGCCCAGATAACATTGGGCCACCCTCCCAATTATTTCCACTTCCCCTCCTGCTACCACATACAAATGCCTTGGGATTCTGTGGTCTTCATAAATTTGAGTACAGGAAAATGAGCTGATGTCACTTTGCCAGCTGGACCCACAGCACGGCACATCCAGCTACAAGGGAAGCATCTTCCACCCAGTGAGTGCTCCTCCTTCAAATTGCCAAGCTGGGATCCTTATTTAGACTTTACTCCAAATTTTATCCCTTTTACTGAAACTCCAGGCAGACTCTGACTCTTATATCTTCCCTCTAAATGTGAGACAAATCTGACTCCTTCCAAAGTCTAGGATCACAGACGCCTGGTGCCAGGTTTCCATCTGAATCATAACCCTAATAGCAAACTATATACCACTAGGTTAAGGGGCTGATGCATCATTTATAGATTGTCGTCTTTGGGGTATGTTATACTTCTTGTTTTAAATCCTGCAATTTGAATTGTCATTTCCAATACCTGGTTCTTGAGTGTGCAGCTGGAGAAAGATCACTGAATCAAATGAACTGAAGTTATTCAGCAATGTGGTCTTCCATCTTACCTGGGTTTTCAGTATTGTGTATGTCATGGGAACATAATTAGTGGGTATATCACTGTGGTTTCTTAGTGCTGATTCATTTGTGACACCATTTGTGTGTGTGTTTGTTTATATTAATAAATATGTGTTTAAGAGTGTTTAAATGTGGGGAAATATTTGAAATATATTGTGTAATACTAATGAGTAGCTATGATTCTTCCTAAGTTCTGTGGTGTGATAGTGTTCTGTGTGAGCAAGGGAGTATATGGTAGCTTCTATGTATGTGTGGGTGTGAGATAATACCTATGAACACCTGGATGTGTAACTGAGTTTAGGGGTGTATAAATGTATATTTTCTGATACCTTTGGGTGACTGTGTGTGTGCATACTCAGGCACATGCTGTGTATTGCGTGTGTTTCTCTCCTTCTTTTAAAACTTTCTTCCAAGATTGGTCACATTATGAAGTCTTAACTTACATCCCTGTGAACAAAGCAAGGGAAAAAATGGCTGTTGGGTGGTCAGTGACATTATTCTCCATGGGGGAGAAGTTTACAAAATTTTTTTCCAGACTAAGGAAAATATGGAGCATAGATAAAATATTACTTTTCTGGACTACTTCGATTGATATGCCAGGGGTTACAGACAGTGGGGAAAACCTATCTTATGGAAGAGTTCTTAGTACCTATAGGTATCACCAAGAGTCTTTCCATTAACTTCACTGGGTTTACCAAAAGTGCTAGAAATAGAATGGAAATTCTAGAAAGAGCAAAGGAATGGAGGAGCCATTATACCTAAATTCCAGAATGGAGTTTTAATTTTGAGATGCCAGATACCAAATAGAATTGAAGAGCTATTTTAAATAAAGGGCAAGAAGCAGTTTCCTATGATGTGGTTTCTTAGCTTGCACCATCCTGATTATTGTTTAATTTGTCTGGAATTAGGCTGATTAAAAACAAATGCAGAAAAGATATTTCAGTAAAGATGGTAGAGAAGGAGAAGTCAGGGTAGGAATAAAATTGTGAAAAAATGGTGCTCTTGAATGAAGAAGGAAGTTCCAAAAAGATGAGTTACCAACAGTGTTAACTGTGACAAGGAGGTTAAATAAATTACAAGAGATGATACTTTCCATTAGATTTAGAGACAAAAAGAAATCTGCGACCATAGAGAAATTTGCTTTAGTTTTGAGGGGGAAAGTGTGGAAGCCACAATATTATGTAATGAGCAATGAGAAAAGGCAAGGTCAATGAGATTGAATCCCTGACATTGGAGATCTCAGAACTAAATTAGAAAAGCAGGCACATAACCAAACAGATTATAGCTTCCCATTTCTTGGCATCTGGAGATACAATGTTTCAAGGAATTTGACAAAGAGTTGGGAAAGGGTCATAGAGTGGCAGCTAGAGGGGAAGATTACTGTGTTTTTATGATGGTATGGTCTTGTACATACTTATTGTTTGAAGAAAAAGAGGCAGAAAGAAAGAGATTGAAGATACAGTGGATTAACATTAAAGATCTCCGAAGGGGATGAAATGAAGTCCTGAAGGTGGAGAGCCTGTCCTTGAAGAAGAACAGTCTCCCTCCCAGAAAACAGGGGTTAAGAATGAATCAAGATGTGAATAAGTTTAAAATTTAGGTAACAGCAAAGTAACAATTCTCTCCTTTTTTGATTTCAACAAAATATTTGCTTCTTTGATTTTATCCAGCTGCACACTCAGTTTGACTATAGAATTTATGAAAGGTTGGGCTTTACCATGTGTATGTGAAAGACAGACAAAGAGGAGATGAAGGCGCTAGTCTTAGCTGGCGAGTAGGACAGGAAAAATGTGAGGAAGCAAGAGTTAACAGACAGACCAGAAGGAAATGAAGGAATTACAGAGACTCAAGAGCAGGTGCGTGTCCTTGAGAAGGTAAGAGAGCCACAAGATAGAAGTCTGTGGTCAGAATGTGAAAGATTGAAATTTAAGATTTCAGAAGTGGAGTAGTTTATGATGACAAGTTCAGGGGCAACCACTGGGATTGGGAGGCTGAGGTGAAGTCTAAATAAAGGTAATTGAAGCTGTCATTGAATAACAGTAGATGTTCCATCTATGCTATCTACTAAAAAGTTCCCAAAGGACTGGGCAGTGTTTCCTCTTCCCAGTCTATTCTAATTTCTATTTTTTTTTTTTTATATATTCCCAGAATATGACTTCTGGGATAAGATAAGGAAGTGGAAGGATACTGCAGTCTTAGGTGAGGACTAAAGGACTTTGTTCATGTTTTCGCTGATCATGCCTTGCCATGCTATGGGTATGGTGCAAAAATGAGTAGAACCCAGCTGCTTCCTCAAATTGCTCAGAGTCTAACCTGTGAGTCAGGAACATAGACAGGCAAACATTTTCAATCTCTGAACTTGTGTTGGAGACAGGATATCTGAAAGAAAGAAAGTGAAGAACTCCCCAAACACATCCTCCTGGGTCCATTCCCCATCTGTATTCTCCCACCTACCTGCCATGCGAGGCCTCAATGGCACCCCCTTCCAGCCAGCCACACTCCAGCTGGCAGGCATTCCTGGGATACAGACAGATGTAGCCTGGGTTGCCCTGATTTTCTGCATCCTCTACCTGATTTCCATAGTAGGCAACTTCAGCATCCTCGCTCTGGTGTTTCGGGAGACTGCTCTGCACCAGCCCATGTACTACTTCCTCTCTATGCTCTCTCTCAATGACCTGGGAGTGTCCCTTTCTACACTCCCCACAGTGCTTGCCATCTTCTGCTTCAACTACCGCCATGTTGGCTTCGATGCCTGCCTGGTCCAGATGTTCTTCATTCACACTTTCTCTTTCATGGAATCAGGCATACTGCTGGCCATGAGCTTTGATCGTTTTGTGGCTATTTGTAACCCCCTACGCTATGCCATGGTGCTCACCAACAGCCGCATCTTGGCTATGGGCCTGGGCATCCTTACCAAGAGTTTCACCACTCTCTTTCCTTTCCCCTTTCTGGTGAAACGACTGCCCTTCTGCAAAGGCAATGTTTTGCATCACTCCTACTGCCTCCATCCAGATCTCATGAAAGTAGCATGTGGAGATATCCATGTCAACAATATTTATGGGCTCTTCGTGATCATTTTCACCTATGGTATGGACTCAGCTTTCATCCTGCTTTCCTATGCTTTGATCCTGAGAGCCGTGCTGGCCATAGCATCCCAGGAGCAGCGGCTCAAAGCGCTCAACACCTGTATGTCACACATCTGTGCAGTGCTGGCCTTTTATGTGCCCATAATTGCTGTCTCCATGATCCACTGCTTCTGGAAAAGTGCCCCACCTGTTGTTCATGTCATGATGTCCAATGTCTACTTATTCGTACCCCCTCTGCTCAACCCCATCATCTATAGCATGAAGACCAAGGAGATCCGCAAAGGAATCTTCAAGATCTTCCATAAATCTCAGGTCTGAGGAAGGCTGCAAACCCTGAGAGAACTCCTTTGGAAGAAGGACTGGGACTTGTTTGCTAACTTTAGGAATGCTAGAACAAGGAGGAAGAGAATCCAGAATCTTGATAGGTGTGAATGTGACACTAATAAAAGAATATCTGACTCAATAGAATGGCATACATTTTTATTAAACATTTATCATGTGAAAATCCTTGTGCTAGTTGCTGAGAATGTCATAATGGTAAGACATATTTTAAATCATAAGATAGACATGTCAAGGGAAATGTAAAAAAAGAGCAACAGATGCCCTGAAAAATGTTTTTTGGCATATATGTGTATAACTGAAGTTCTGTAGGGCAAACAAGCTTGAACACAAATAATTCTACTACCACCCAGAGTGAGGGAGTGATAACATTAAAATAGAAAAAATACTATGGAGATTTGGTGTTTCATGCAAAAGAGAAGATCTATTTGGTTTGCAGAAATAAATACAGGCTATTTGGGTGGTTATGAAGTAGCTTGTGAAAGATAAGAGAGATTAGAGCATTTGATACAGGATGGCAGGTAAAAGGAGGATACTGATTTTGACAGACATACTGTCAGAGAAGAAACATTTAGGCAGAAAAGTTTAGAACCTTACTATTCCAAGTATGGTTCAATGAACAATACCATTAGCATATCTGGTAGCTGATAGCTTGTTAAAGAAACAGAATCTTTGGTCCCACACCAGATCTATGGAATAAGAATAGTATTTAATAAGAACCTCGGATGATTAAAGCTTGGGAAGAACAATGTTTCTAATCCCTCCTAGGTATTAGGTTGCTGCCCATCTGTTGTGTAACAAGAGTATCAAGACTCATGAGTAACAAGAGTTTGGAAAAGTGCTTCTCAATATATAATTTCCAGACCAGCAACATCACAACTGCTTGGGAATTTGTTAGGGCTGCAAATTCTGAGGACTTTCCTCAGACCTCCTGACCCAGAAACTCTGGAGGATAGGACCCAGAAGTTTGTGCTTTAATAACTTCTCCAAGTTATTCTCATGCATATGAAAGATTGAGAATCTTTAACCTAGAACATTTGTCTAGAATATTTGGGAATATTTCAAATAGCTTTGCTTAGAGAATGAGTAAGTTTCCCACTGAGACATTTGGTCTTTAAACAAGGTCTTGAGAGATTGCCTAAGACGGCTTGGGAATAACTTTTAAAGTTGGGGAAAACTGAGTGCATAACAACTCAGCACATGATATTGTTGGCGAGGGGGAAATGCAGACTTGTAGCCTTATTATCTCCACAAGGCACTGTAGGTGGAACACAAAAATAGCTTCAGAGGAGAATTCCGTCACTTCATAGTCATTGTCCCATGAAGTAATTTTCTTTCTTTCCCCTAATTCCTACACCCTGCGTCCCAACCTATTTGACATCCCAAATTCAGGCAAACTGCAATTTTACATCTTCCATCTGGGCAAATAGAACCCGGAGAGAGAGAAAATGAAATCAGTTGGTTGTCGCAGTGAGGTGGCTGGTTAGGCAAGAGTATTTTGTCAATGGTGCTTCAATGTATTCAAGTCCCCTGATCAGGAACTCTTCTAAGACTTCTTTATCTTTTCTGCCAGTATATTAATTCTTCCTTTTTAAAATGAGATATCTTTAATCTTTTTGTACTCTTGTCCATCAAACATTTAACTGCAGATTGTGTCTGTCCTTGCTTTGCTCCATAGTGGAAAGTTCCACTATTTAAACTTTGAGTAAGGAAGAGCTTTATAATTTCCCCATAGACGACACAATAAATCCTTTGGGTTGAGATTTTGTAAACAATTTACTCAATTGAATCTCCTTTGTTGAGATTTGCACAGATGTTGTTTAGCATTATCATTATCAGAGTGAATGAATGAGTAATTAGGATTTCTCTTATCTCCTCATTTAATGGAGGCAGAAACTGAGTTCTGGAGAAAAAAATTTCAAAAGTCAAAAAAGGAGAAATAATGACAATCAAAGCTAAAACCTTGCAACCAGCACAGAGTTTGGCACACCAGTGTATGTGATTTATATGAACAACCAAATGACTAGTTGCATGAATGAAGGAATTGGCCCCAGACTGATGCACGTTTCCTTCATTCCTCCTCTAATAGCATGGCTAGAGTCTCTTCACTCCATTTTTCAAAGCCTGGCCTCTTCTTTCCAGAGACTTGTGTTCAATCTGAGACATTATTTCAGTCTCTTTTTTCTGCGACTCTGTGTCCTTACCCATAAGGCTGCTGTCTGCATTCTCCTGAATTACATCTCCTGGTTCCCAACTCATTGTGTCTGATCCCACCGATCCCATAATAATAATGGAAAGCAGAAGGGGTTCTTTTCAAACTGCCCCTCTGATACTTCGAAATTCTGCGTGGGGAAGGGAACATTTCCCCTATTCCCATCTTCTGTTTGCCTCCTCGTACCTGTCTCATCACTTGATTGACAGGAAAGGAAGAAAGCCCTCTTGCCGTTTTTTTCCCTCAATGCACCCTCACTCTATTTGAAACTGAAACCAGGAAGAGGTAAAATGAAATATTTAATAGGAAGTCCAAGTTCTGGGTAAAAGAACCTGTTTGGGAGATCTGAAATTGGGACCTGTAACAGAACTTATGATAAAGACAATTATGTGGTACATTTAACTAAAAACAAACAAACATGGGACTGGCTTATTCCCAGAAATGGGAAACTGGTTTAATGGAATCCTTTGCCACTGCACTATTAAATCGATTTTTTTCTCCACAGGTACCAACTCACTTTTAGTGTATGAAATTTCTCGGGAAGTTTCACACAGCAGGATGTGGGAGTTCAGAAACCAATACCCCAAAATATGTCACTTTGACACGCTCAACTGAAGAAGAAGGCTCAAGTTCTCTCCCAAAGCACAGGTCTTTATCTGCCTAAGATCCAGATTCAACGAGGAGAACAATTGTTTTTTCCTTCCCTCCCTGTAAGACCAAGAATGTAACCACATCTGAACAGACCCTTTCACTGTCAAAGAGAGCTATTTACAAGTTAATCTTTGTTCCTGGATCCATTTGTTCTCCTTAGCAGTCCTTCGTTGTCCCTCCACAGAATTCCTCTTCTCTCCTATCCCATATCCTGTTTTTCCAGGATGGTACATAAGCTTCTGAACTCCACTGGGGGTTGGGGAATCATTTTGATTCTCCCCGTATATACTTCTTAAATAAATTTGTATATGTTATCTACAAAAAATAAAAACAAACGAACCAATTAGTTTCTTCTTTTCATTAGAATTTCTATCCCTGATAGATAGGTGGTAACCTTTGTACAGATCAGGTTCCAAGAAGAAGGAATGTTAATCCTCTAAAATCATGAAGCTGGTAGGTGGTAAAGCCTGGACTTAAACTTGGGTTTGCATGATTTTGAACCCTATGGAACTTCAGTATCCTGGAAGAGACCTCAAACTTGTGGAAGTTGGTGGAGGGTTGAGGGAAAAATAATGGGAGTAGAAATTGAATAGAGAACAGTAGAGATAAGTGGACTAAGAAAGCCAAGGTCATATCCTTAACTGTTTAAATCTTAGGGTTGTCTCTGGACTCAAAGCTCTGGTTTCTGAGATCTGAGGTCTGGAGTTTGTCCACTGACATCCAAACTGTAGGTTCTGCCTCAGATTTGGGTTTTAAGTTTAGAATTCAGGGATCTAGACTCTAGGTTCTGGACATTCAGTTCCAGTTTTGAGCCTGTATCATTGTGAGAGGGTGTTGCTATGGAGCTTGGAGGAATTTGTCTCCATCTTCATCGCAAGATGGGAGCTGAAAGTTCATTTTCTCTGTGGGGAGAGGGCAGTATCTCCAGAGGAAGTGTTTTCTTCCTTCTTATCTTTCTATTCCCAAAGTGATATCTAACCCCTCTCCTTTCCCCACCGCTAGCAAAACATCGCACTCAGGCAAAGCAGGCTCCCAGAAGGCCTGGTGTCTGGGAACTCCCACTCAGACACATAAAGCCAGCCTCCTCTCTGGGCTAGTTTCCGCCTGAGGCCCATTCTGGAGCCATCCTGTGCTCTGGCCCTCGGCCTATTGATCCAACTGTCACTTCACAAAGCTCTTTCAGGTGAGTTTGAATTTGTCTGTGTCTTCTAGGTGTGTCTCTAGGTGTTTACATAAGAGGTGTGTCTCTTACCTATAGTTCTGTTTGTGCTTCTGTATGGTTCTCTCAGACTCTCTCATCATGTCTCTGTATCTTTGAGTGATCTCTGTCAATGCCTGTGTGTTTGCATAATTGGCCACAATTTAAAAATCTTCACATCTCATTTTTATATAGGTTTTCTACAGTAATAGCAATATTCACTTAAACGCCTTCATGGTCTCCCAGCCACTTTCAGATAGGGCTGCCAGACAATGCTTTAGCAGTGAAAGACACGTGGATGATCACACGGCAGGGGTTGATAATGTGCCTCTGTTCTGTCCCACACAGACCCACCGCCATGCTATTCTGTCATAGAATAGGAAAGACCTGGCCAGTCTGGAAGCTCGGGCCTGAGAGCAGAAGGAGAGTTGAAAGGGCCTTTAACACAATTCAGCAGATGCTGGCATTCCCTTTTCAGCGTTTCCTTTAAGGGTTATCCAGTCTTTATTTGAACATCTCCACTGCCTAAAAGCTTATGGAAATTACCACTTTACTGAGTGTCCTTGTGTTCTCAGATCTGCATTGGAAAAGCTGAAAGTAAGTTCTTTCTGATGACTCCAACCTGGGGTTTACTTTTATCATCATTGCGAAATTGGAAACATTACCATAAGAGAAGTTCACAGATCTAAACTGTAATCTAGGCCCTGCAGAAATGGTTTCTTAAGCTGTTGGTGTTACTCATGCTTCCTCGCTGGGCCTTAGTGTATCTCTAAGAATAAAATAGTTTATATTTATCCAGTGCTTCAGATGCCGTGCAATATTTTATTTATCTTACAAGGCAGGTATATGTTTATCCCCAGTTTACAGGTAGAGACCCTGAGGCTCAGAAAGTTGAAATTATCTGCTCAAGGTCACTCTGAGTGTAAACTAAACTGGAGTTCAAACTAACATCTTGCAGAATCCATTTACAGAGCTCTAAAACACTGAACATACAATATTAATTTTCTCATTTTTTCCTTATGCTCAAACAATAGAATAATATTATTATATTAATTTTATAAGTTAAAAACAAAACAAAACTTTTTATCAGAGAATAAATAAATTGCCCATATCACACTAGTAACTGTCCAAGTATGGACTCTGACCCAGGTGTGATTTATTCCAAAGTTCCTGTTCGTAGTGTTTAAACTATGCTGTCTTTTACAAGATTGAGCAGTCTGAAATATCACATGTTCTCACTAATACATGGAAGCTGAAAAGACTGATCTCACAGAGACAGAGCATAGAATAATAATTACCAGACATTGGAAAAGGGCTGTTAGGGGAGTGAAGAAAGTTTGCTTAATGAGTACAAACATTCAGTTAGATAGAAGGAATAAGTTTTGATGTTTGATAGCAGAGTAGGGTGACTATAGTTAATAACAATGTGTTGTATATTTCAAAGTGGCTAGATGAGAGGACTTTAAATGTTCCCAACACATAGAAGTGATAAATGCTCAAGGTAATAGGTATCTTCAGTACTCTGACTTGATCATTACACATGCTATACCTGTAATAAAATATCAAATTTACCTCATAAATATGTACAAATATTATGTATCAATAAAAAGCATTAAAAATGTTTTAAAAAAGATGAGTGGTCTGACATATCTCCTTTCCATGTAACATTTTAGGATTCTAGAATTCAGGGGAACAGGAGGAAAGAAGAGGATGTTTATTGTATTTTATTCAGAATGATGGAGATGAATTCAACTTCTTCTATCTCCCCTCATCTCTGTTCTTCAGTTTTTCAGGTGGGCTTATAAGGCAAAAGACCCACGAGGTGGGAGCTAATTTCACTTTTTGTTCAAATGGCAGGTGGAGACTGATCTTTGCTGTTGGTGGCATGGGAGCTGAGAGCAATGAAAGTATTGACCTTCTATCTGTCTTCCTGACTGGCATCCCAGGACTGGAGGCTCAACATGGCTGGCTCTCTATTCCTTTCTTCACCTTGTACATTGTGGCCATTGTGGGAAACAGCCTAATCATGGCAGCAGTGCAGGTGGATCCTGCCCTACATGAGCCCATGTACCTGTTCCTCTCCATGTTGGCTGTCACTGAGGTGGGCGTCTCTGTGTCTACACTGCCTACTGTTATAGGCATTCTTTGGTTTGATGCCCGCAGAGTTGACTTTGATGGCTGCCTGGCCCAGATGTTTTTCATTCACACCTTCTCCTGCATGGAGTCAGGGGTCCTATTGGCTATGAGTTATGACCGCTTT
This sequence comes from Avahi laniger, assembly GCA_963575035.1. Lineage (NCBI taxonomy): Eukaryota > Metazoa > Chordata > Mammalia > Primates > Indriidae > Avahi > Avahi laniger. Next base: position 26,121 of record CAUYSK010039022.1, read on the forward strand.
GTAGCCATCTACAACCCGCTGCGCTATACAGCCATCCTGACCCTGCCCCGTATTATCTGCATGGGTCTAAGCATTACACTGAAGAGTGTGGCATTCATGGCCCCACTTCCAGTCCTTTTGAGACAATTGCCCTATTGTCACACTAATGTTCTCTCTCATTCCTACTGCCTCCACTCAGACCTGATCCAGCTGCCTTGTGCTGATACTAAGCTCAATAGCATCCTGGGCCTGGCCATTGTTCTGTCCACTTTTGGGCTAGACTCACTGCTCATTGTGGTCTCTTATGTGTTGATTCTTTACACGGTGCTGGGCATTGTTTCTGGGGAGGGACGGTGGAAAGCCCTCAACACATGTGTGTCACATATTTGTGCTGTGCTTGTGTACTATGTGCCTATGATTGGTGTGTCTGTGATGCATCGTGTTGCCAAGCATGCTTCACCCCTGGTCCACACGCTCATGTCTAGCATCTACCTCTTTGTGCCGCCTGTGCTCAATCCCATCATCTACAGTGTTAAGACCCAGCCAATCAGGCAGGGAATTGTCACCATGTTCTCCTTCAAGAGAGGATTGCTCTGAATCACTCCAAGGGGGCAGGACTGTTATTAAGCCCATAAACACTGATTGTGTTTCTGCTATGGGCAAAGCTCAACACCAGGCATTTTGAGGAGGAATAGGAATGAAGAATTCAGTGTTGTTACAGGATTAAATCTGAATTACAGAAGTAATTCCTAAGCCCTTTTCATCTCACATTTTATTGATATACATGTGTCTCTCTGTGCACATGTGCATGTCTTCCTTCTCTATCCAGATATGGTATCTTTGGGGCAGAAATAATAAATTTCCCTTTTCCTTATTCCCTCAAAACTCCTAGAAACAGGCTTAACAAATAGTAAGTTAACAGTAAAGGCTTGAGACTTAATGATATTTGATTTGAAATAAAGCAAATTTCCATTTTTATTGGTTAGGCAGGGATTAAGAGTATTCTCCCAATAAGAAAATATTACCTTAGGAACATATCTTTGAGTAAATGAGCATACTTCCTGATTTTCCCCAGATATTCATGGTTTACACCTGTTTTCCTCAGCATCATTATTAATAACCCCCTCTTTCAATCTCAAAAATGTCCTTGTTTAAGCAACAAATAATGTGATAAACCTAGCTATGAAGCAACCTCCTGTTATGTAAGGAAGCAGACTCTTCACACAACCCACGTCCAGTGGTCTCCACACCCAGAATTTATGTACCATGGGACTGTGGAGGATGAACAGCTGACCAAATGACCTCACCTGAGGCATAAAGTAAAATATAGACAACTTCGCAATGCCCAGGCTACAGAGCCTAAGAATCCCAGCATAAGCAACAAAATCTGCTTTAGCAGAACCCAGGCTCTACTTTTAGATAAACATCTACTGCAAAATAGATGTGGTATCATTGTGCCTGGATATACCCATTTTGCATTTGCTTCCTTCCCTTCAGCCTTCAGTAGTCTCATCATGTATGTTGTGTTTATATTTGTATCTGTTCCACACCTCATTCCTCCCTCAGCCCCATGAGCATGGATGTAGTTGGTCCTGTCTGCTTCAGCCTATGGTTAATCAGGCTTCCTGGAAACTTTGGTCAAATAGAAATGATCATCCTCTCATCTCGTAAATAACACAGGCCTTTATGTAGAGTGGATTGATAGGACTGTGCTGGTTGATCGGTAACTAGTGTCTGATTCTTAGCTTCATTCACTTCAGGGCTTCCAGTCATGATGAAAATGTTTTTCTACCCATATGCTCTTCTCCCAAACTCATCCAGCTCACGAGGGTCCCCTTTGTTTAGTCTATTTAGAATAGCAGTCATCAAAATTTTATTATTCTTTAAACTAAATTATAAAAAAAGTCTATATAGAAGCATAGCTCATTTTATTGTGCCTCACTTTATTGTACTTTGCAGATACTGAATTTTTCACAAAATAAAAGTTTGTGACAACCCTGCAAATCTATTGGCACCATTTTTCCAACCACATGTTGACTTTGTTAGTACTTTTTAGCAATAAACTATTTTTAATTAAGGTATGTACAGTTTTTAGATATTATGCTATTGAACACTTAATAGACTACAGTGTACTAGAAACATAACTTTTATATGCACTGAAAAATAAAAAAAAATGGTATGACTTGCTTATTTTATTGTGGTGGTCTGGAACTGTGTGTGCATTATCTCCAAGGTACACCTGTACCTTCTCAAGTATTTTTAGGTTGATATCAAAATTTTTATGATAAATTTACATAGTTGATTTGCATGTATTTTGAAATATACAGTATTATAGTCAATTTAAAACAAATTTTTATATCCTATCTTTAAATATCCAGTGGAATCTAAATGGTTAATGTTTCAATACCTGACATCATGAATTTCAGAATACATGAACATGTTCTGTAGCAGTCAGATATTTTACCTCAATGCCTTTTTCCTCTAATTGAAAATTTTATTTTACCTCCATTAAAAAGTTTTGACTAAGAATGTATTTTTATGTTTTAAACCATTTTAATGATCACCCCAACATAAATCTTTGCAACAAAAAAAAGTATACGCATTTAAATTTGATGATTAAAATGTTTAAAGTTATTTTCTCTCTGCTGATATTATTACAGCATAAAATATAATACTAGAATCACTTTTTAATTTATGGAAGGATTAGGTTTATTTTCTCATTAAAAATCTAATCATTTTGAACTTCAATATTTCCTATATGGGTTTAATTTGTCAGAGAAGTTAAAATTATTGCCAAAAATATTTAGGTAGATGTGAATGCATGTGCTTGTTGCTGCTTGATTGTCATTGCTTCTAGGAACTCTTAGAGAGCAAGGAAATAAATGTCTACATATTAACCTGTGAATATACAAATATCTGTAAATATTTCTGTATTTAACTATCTGCATCTATATTAGGCTTAAATGACTTCATACTGATGCTTCCAATTCTAATCCATGGGTCATTCAAACCCTTTCCCTTTGTGTGTCTATAACCTTCCACTCTAGCAGTAAGCAAGCTGGCTTTCACCATCTGCCAACCATTTAATTAACTTCAATTCCAGCAGATATGTGAAGGGGTAGAGGGAAAGTTTCACTTCCATCTTCTCTGAAGATTTTTTGGAATGACTAACGGTAGATTAATAGGAGAAAAATCACACAAATTTGTTAATGTAAAATATGAGACTCAAAGGAAGGCTGGATGGTTAAAGCTTTTAATACCCTCTTCATAGGGGAGAGGAAGAGAGGGGGAATGTAGGCAATTGTCATGAGTAGTAAGTGATTTTCAGCAGAAATGAATGAGTCCAAAGGACAATGGCCTGGGACAAAATTCCTCTGAGTTCTGGGGGAGGTGTTGGGAAGGTGAGCCAGTGAAACTTCACTAAGAGCAAAGGTTGTCTTATTATGCAGATAGAGTCTCACAGGTAGTCTCTCAAAGCTGCACAAGAATAGATGAATAGTCTTTCTGGGTGTGGTTATGACTGACTTTTAATCTCTTCTTTTCTGGTGTTAATCTTTCCTGGTTATTTGATGAGATTCCTAGAAAGGGACTTTTAAGACAATTGTATTTTCTTCTGGAGAAACCTTCCTTAATCAGATAAGAGAACTTTAGATAAAAGCTCTTTGGGTGCTTCAGAAAGAAAGTGACCAGAGAGACAGGGGGACAGAGGAAGGTAGGTTCAAGAGAGACCTTGGTTCTGAGGCTTCTTTATGAGGACTTTCAATTTTCTTTAATTTAAAGCTTTCAGCATGTCAAAACATCATACTTTGTGGTGTTGTTCTCTGAGTCCCAACACATGTATAGCAGCTGCAGAATTGTTAATCCACATCCCCAAGAGAAACTGTTTCAGCAGCTAGAGTACCTTACATATTACCTTCTTTTTGCTTTTAGTCTTTCAAATTCCACCCATTTCCAAAATTATCTAGGTCAGCAACTTTTCCCCCACTTCTTGCAGTGCAGTTGCTTCATATAATTGTCAACAAACATGAAAAATTTTCAACATCTCTAATCATCAGGGAAATGCAAATCAAAACCACAGTGAGGTGTCACTTAACTCCCATGAGAATGGCTTTTATCAAAAAGTCCCCAAACAACAAATGTTGATGTGGATACGGAGAGACAGGAGCACTCATACACTGCTGGTGGGACTGCAAATTAGTACAACCTCTGTGGATAGTAGTATGGAGATACCTCTAAGAGCTAAAGGTATCAATTTTGCTTTTACTGAGATCTTGTCATTTTGATAAGTGTTTGTTGCTTCTAGGGCCTAATATTTGTATATGTATAGGTAGGCAATGCCAGAAGTAGAGTACTCAGTTTTTCCAAAAATTAAGTATCCTATTTTCACCTTCAGTCTTGGTTCTGGTTCTCAGATCTCCAGTGATTTTTCCTTCCTCAGATATACAAGAAAAAGGAACAAAGGGATAAAACAGAAACATCTTTGGGAATCCCTGAAAGCTGGAGTTCATACCCCCTGTAGAATCGCCATTTACTGTTAGATTCTGCCTGATCCAGTTAGATATTTGAGTCCTCTAAATGGATCTAAGCTAATTAATTATCAGGTTCGATCCGATCCCAGACCTAGTTTAGTTTCTGATGTAACTTCTGAATCTGGTTAGGATCAAAAATTTGCTCAAACAAACTCAGAGAGCTCAAAACACAAATCTGTGGCACTTTGGAATCTGTGAGAGGACTTACCCGCAAGCCTCAGTGGCAGTGAGAGAGCAAGGGACAAAACGATCCCGCGGGTCCTCGCTTGGACTCTCGGCACTCCCGGGGGTCTCGGGGAGCTCTATTTCAGAACTTACTTTTGACAAATTAAAATGTAATAGAGTTTAATTGAGCAAAGAGTGATTCACAAGTTAGGCAGCTGAACTAGAACAGGTTCAGAGAGACTACAATGCTGGATTTATGGACAGAAAGAGAAAGCGACTTATGGAAAAGGCAAGTGAAGTACGGAGGCAGCTGGATTGGTTACAGCTCAGCATTTGCCTTACTTAATTATAGTTGGAACTGTTGGCCACTTCTGATCGGCCAGAACTCTGTGACTGGCTAAGAGGAAGGAGTAGAAAGGAATGAAGATGAATGAAGGAAACATTAGCTGGGACAAACAGCTGGTATTTTTACTTGTGAACTTTTAAACTAACGTGTCATTTTAGGTGAAACCAATAAGCCTTAACCAAGGTTGTAATTTAATCAAGGAAGCAAGAGGTGTCTTTTAAGAGGTGGAGAACTGTTTTCACGAGTTCTAGAAAAGTCACAAAAACAATTCAAAGAAAGAAAAGCCTCGCTTGTCATAAACAAGGTGTAACCCACAATTTTTGTCCAGCCATGTTTTCTAGGGTCCCAGCTTTTCAGGTGACCTTTATACACAAATATCTGAAAGTCTCATATGCCTCCACAGAATACAGGAAAGCAAAAGCTGTGTGCAGAAGGGAAAAGAATCATGAAAGGTACACAAACATCAAATCAGAACAGGTTCATTTCCTAACCGGGAATCAAACCCAGGCTGCTGAGGTGAAAGCACAGACCTTAGGCTGTTAGGCTACAAGAAGTTGGCCTCTGCCATTATGGTCACAGGGATAGTATTCAAAGAATTTTTTTCTTTGTTTTAAATTCAATATTTGCTCCTCAATTTTGTCAAGAAAATTTGTAATGCTAGCCACAACATTATGTCTTTCTTTTAATCCAGTTTCTCCATTAATACAAATAAAGCAACTGTTTCAATAAAAGATCTCTGAAATTTATTTTTAAAAAATTTAGATCCCTCCCATCATCTCTTCCTGTACCTTTCTAACTATGGAATATCTTTCTCCAGAGGGTCTAAAGATACCCCCTCTTTTCTTCTTAACCTAGGGAATAACCATTCTTATTTCTCTGGCCACCTATGGGATAGTCCTTCTGCGGGTTTACCGGCTTTTTTTCCCTGGATAATTCTAAGTCACTGTCCTTTGCAGAGTTGTGTCGTCCATCAGTAGGCTATGAATCTAGGGTGTGGTTATAGGCAACTGCAGATCCCCAGGGCAGAGTTGATGGGAACAAAGTATATGGTAACCTGGAGGTAGAGGCACAGAATTAACTTGTACAAGAAGTCTTTATCAGTTATTGACATCTTTACAATGCAAAATATAAGCAAACCATTTAAAATGTTTAAAATTTACATTCAAAAGCTTTATTTATGTGTGGTTATTTGTATGTGAGGTGTTATAAAGTCTATTTAAAATTATTTCTAAACATCACTCCAGGAAGTACACAGTACAGCAGAGATGGAGAATATGTTGGAGGGTGGGGGGCAAGTTCTTTTTAAGCTCCATAAGTAGACCGAACCTTGTCTTTTTTGTCACTACTTTATCTCTAAGGCCTAGAATTATGCCTGACCCATTGAGTCAGCTCAGTAAATTCTACGTGACTTACTATTAATAAGATCAAAGAGCTTCAGTTTTTGTTCAGCTGACAGTTTTTTAGGGGTTAATAGCTCAGACTCTGGAGTCTGACCCAACTGGGTTCCAATGCTAGCTCTTGGATGTGTAGGCTTGAGTGAGATGCTTATTATATGTAAGCATCAGTTTTTCATCTGATAAATCATAATTATATTAATCCTACCTCATAAGATTGTGAGGAGTGAATGAAATAATAAATATAAAGTGCTGGTATATATTTTAATGTTAATCTTAATTTTTTCTCTGATAATACAAGTATAAACTCTTTATATTATTTCAAATGTCTGCAAAGGAATATCCTATGAGTTAGTAAATATTAATATCTACAAAAAAGATGCTTGCCTCTTTAAAAGTTTCTGCATCCTAGCTGGGAGAGCTTCAGAATATTGTATAATGAACAAAATTTGTAATCTTTGGGATTTCCATATCTGGGCATTGGTGAAGTGGGTGCATGTCACATCAGAGCCTGTACTTGCATGCAGACATTAGAAAAAAACCTCACATTACACAAGTTTTAAAATAGCATCATTTCTGCATACTGTTCTGTCAAACATAATCCACTCCTACTTGCACCCCACTTCAGTTCACAGCCAGACTATGTAGAACTTCATCTTAGACACCACGCTTTAACGTAACATTAACTGCATTAACTGCAAAGCTAATACCACCTTGGATTATAGAAAACAAACAAACAAAAGCCTCCCTTCCTACTTTGGCTTTTGGCTGAACTCTGGGTCTTACTCTGATAGCATTCGGACAATGCCACGACGGATCTCCTTAGTCTTAATGCTATAGACAATAGGGTTGACAATAGGTGGAAAAAAGAGGTAAGCATTGGCCATCATGACTTGCAGCAGAGGGGACACATGGTATCCAAAACGGTGTACCATAGACAAGCCAATCATAGGTACATAATAAGCAAGCACAGCACAGACATGTGAGCCACATGTGTTGAGTGCCTTCTTCCGCCCTTCTCCAGTGGCGATACCCAGTACAGTGTGGAGTATGAGCCCATAGGAGACCACAATCAGCAACGAGTCCAGCCCAAAAGTAGAGATAACAATGAAAAACCCATAGATATTGTTAATAGAAATATCCCCACAAGGTAGATGGATAAGGTTGGGGTGGAGACAATAGGAATGGGAGAGGGCATTATGGCCACAGAAGGGCAGGTGTCGTAAGAGAATGGGCAATGGGGCCATGAGTATAATGCTCTTCAGCCCAATGATAGCTCCTGCACTGAAGATGCGGGGCAGTGTCAGGATGGCTGTATAGTGCAGTGGACTGTAGATGGCCACAAAGCGGTCCACAGACATGGCCAGCAGCACAGCTGACTCCATAATGGAGAAAGAATGGATAGAAAACATCTGGAGAAGACATGCTCCAAAACTAATCTCAGTAGTGTCAAAAAGGAATATGCCTAATACTGTAGGCATGGTGGATGCAGAGACACCAACCTCAGCCAGTGCCAACATGGCAAGGAAGAGATACATGGGCTGATGTAGGGCAGCCTCTGTTCTGATGACATGGAGAATGATGCCATTTCCAAGGAAGATGATCATGTACATCAGGCAAAAGGGGACAGATATCCAGAGGTGTTCTGCTTCCAGGCCTGGGATGCCAACCAAAATGAATGTCGTAGGTAGGAACCCCAAAGAGCTAGTGGAATTCTTCATGTTGAAATGTCATCCCATGGGATCAGTTCCACCTCAAACTAGTGAGATGACATCATTTTGGACAAGGATCACTGGGCACTGAGGAAAGAGAAGAACAAAACAAACTCTACAGATTTATGTGTCTTGTTTCTGAAAACTGACAAATGACCATCATCAGGAAATTTCCACTATAGAGAATGTTACAGTTGCTATCGTAGGGTAGTGCTATGCAGATAGAAAATTATGGCTGCAAGTTCTAGTGCACCTTGGATCAGCTAAGATTCTTGGATCCTTGGATTAGCTAAGATCCTAAGTTGTAGTGCACCTTGGATCAGCTAAGAAATGATAGCCTTGTGTTGGTGTGGAGTTGCCTGGCCCTTAAAAGCTGCTGGGTGGACAGACATATATAGACAATCCTAGCACAAGATATGGACTAATGTCAGCATTGGGTGAACAGAAATTTTTGGTAAATATATAAATATGAGGCATAGAGCATTGTATATAAAATAGCTAAAAAATACCTAATGAATGAGTATAGCTGTATAAATCACTGAAGTCCAAAACAAGGCTGAAATAATGGTAGTAACCAGAGCCTAGAACAAGTAGCAGGAGAATTAAACTTGAAAAGCCTGGAGTTTGAACCCATACTAGATTTAGCCATTCTATATTTTGAAAAAATTAGGAAGCAACTAGAAAGATTATACGCAAAGATTTGGATGATTCAGGAGGAGGTAGGAACCTAGGTTAGTGGATTTGTGTTCAGACTTTAAGGTTCATGAAAATATTTTGTCAGTAACGACATCCACAATCTGTCAACTCAATAGTTCTCAAAAACAACTTACCTTATCCATTGGGACTGTTTTGTTTCTGGCTCAGACACACAGCTCTCAAAACACTGCAGCAACAACACTGGGAACCTAAAGAGGTTTTCAAGGTGTATTCTTTTAGATGGGAGGGGAAGGGAGCAGAGGGGAGGAGAAAACCACCTGCCTACATTGGATGCGTTTTGAGCTGAACATTGTCAGGACCACTGCAGTTATAACAATAGAAGACTGAACTAGAAGGGTAGGATGGACTTATGAATGTAGTTTTCAATTCATTCACCCAAACATAAACACACATACACACACACACACACACACATGCACCTACTTACCTATTTATACATGCACAAACATACTTCCCACATGGGCTGAAAAATCTGTGTGCATTTTGTCTGATATGAACTCTCTGTTCAGTCACTGCCAAACGTACCCAGAAACAAGGACTTTTCTATTCCATGCTGGTTATTATCAAGTTCTTCGTTGCTTTGTAGATCTGTAATCAATCAGCACTCCACTGCAGCA
>CAUYSK010039023.1:0-65377 GCA_963575035.1 Avahi laniger
ATCCTACTGTCTCAGCCTCCCGAGTAGCTGGGACTACAGGCATGCGCCACCATGCCCGGCTAATTTCTTCTATATATATTTTTAGCTGTCCAATTAATTTCTTTCTATTTTTTTGGTAGAGGTGGGGTCTCACTCTTGCTCAGGCTAGTCTCGAACTCCTGAGCTCAGAACTATCTGCCCACCTCAGCCTCCCAGAGAGCTAGGATTACAGGCGTGAGCCACCGCGCCCGGCCTTAATATTATTTTTGATAGAAGCATTATAATTATATACATGTAGAGAGTACAATGTAATGTTTTGATATACACTTACAATATGGAATGATTAAATAAGCTAATTAACGTATCTATTCCCTCACTTACCTTTTGAAATGTAAGGGTGAGGATGCTGTTAGACTTCCGGGAAAAACCTAACACCTGATAAAAGATGTGTTTGAGAAGAAACTCTCCTATCTCTTTCAGAGAAGGATATGATGTCCAGAATTAGGGTTTCCTCTTGTAATCCTAAAGGTCCATATCCAGGGTAAAAGCCAATAGTCCAAATAATAGTAGGATGGCAATTAGCTGGGCCCTCGGTTACATGTATGCGTCACTGAGCTGACCTATCCCGAGGAGGCAGCTTACCCCCCAAGCGTCAGGTGCCTGAGATACCAAATTTCCCTCACTGTTGCTTGGGTATTCTTTAACAGGCAGCCAAAAAGCTCTTTTTCCCATAAGGCATATATTTCACTGAAACAACTTTTAAAATAGTGCTGTGAAACTCACGATAAATAGGCAATAATAAATTTAGAAACTATAGCTGATGTCACAAAGAAATGCTTTAATTTCTTTTCTTGAGATTATTCTATGCAACCCAATCATTCAAAATACGCAAGAAATTCCTTGTACACAGCACTGGCTTTCCATGTTCCAGACATTTCTGTTTTTGACTTCACAATCTTAAAAATAATTTGGAATCTCTTATCTCAGAACCATTCTTCCAAAACTAATATATGTCTATGATAAGAGTTCTGCCCAATTTCAAACATTTAATATCAGTTTATATTACTTCTTCTGATTAAAAAATGCTTATGCTGTATGTTAATATAATTTGCATGCCAAATTTCCCAGCAGAAAAATTGGTCCTGTTGAACACATCTGTATCACCATCTGCTGTAACAGCCGCTGCAAAAAACACGGAATCCACCACAGCTTGCTACCGTCTCTCTCGGGATGAGGGAGGTTTGGACTGACATGTCTATCTTCCTGTCTGTCTGTCCACTCAAAGGTATCTTCTATCTACTCCAATGCTTACCACGTACCATTTCATATTTAAAAATAAATGAGAGGAGAAAACAAATTTAGAAACACCCATTACTCGGAAAGGGCTTATTGTTCGCCTACTATGAATTTTTCACTGTGCTGGGTGTTAGGGCTGGGGGTGGATATGGCCTCTCTCAGGAAAACACACTCTGCCACGAGAGGCCAGCCCTGAGCAGGAGACCTTGCTTTGCAGTGTCTCTTCTCTAAGCATCACACAGCAAGTGGGAGGCAGAACAGCTTTGGATGTTTACTGTTATCAATACTACATGACATGGTCCTGCTCTTGCAAGTAGAACATAGGCTCCTAGATTGGTTGGTTCACTTCACAAAACAACAGCAGTTGTATTCCTCATCTTCTGTGGATGACATATCCACATGCAGTATTCCCTATTTAAATGGATTTTAATTGTTCAAATTTTGTAAGAGCTCATTTTTCAAAATTATTGTTATTGAGATAAAATATATGTATAATTTACCATTTTTAAGTGTGCACTTCAGTGATAATAAATATATTTATATTCCCTTTTTTCCCCTTCATCCTCCACCACCTTCCAAGACTCTGGTTACCATGAATCTACTCTCTATCTTTGTGAGATCCACTTTTTTAGCTCCCACATATGAGTCAGAACATGTGATATTTGTCTTTCCGTGTGTGTCTTGCTTCACTTAATGTAATGGCCTCCAGTTCCTTCCATGTTGCTGCAAGTGGAAGGATTTTATTCTTTTTCATGGCTGAATAATATTCCATTGTATATGTACACCACATTTGCGTTATCCATTCATCCACTGATGGGCACTTAGGTTGATTCCATATTTTGGCGATTGTGAATGGTGCTGCAGTCAACATGGGAGTGCAGATATCTCTTTGATATATTCATTTCCTTTTTTTTCTTTTGGATATATGCCCAGTAGTGGAATTGCTGGATCATATGGTAGTTCTATTTTTAGTTTTTTAGAGGAAACTCCATACTGTTCTCTGTAGTGGCTGTACTAATTTAAATTCCCACAAATAGTACATGAGGGTTCCTCTTTCTCCATATTAAAAAAAAATTCTAAAATTTATATGGAATCACAAAAGATCCAAAATAGCCAACACAATCTTAAGCAAAAAGAAGAAAGCTGAAGTCATCATACTATTTGATTTCAAAATGTACTTCAAAGCTATAGTATCCAAAACAGCATAGTACTGGCATAAAAATGGGCACATAGGCCAATGGAACAGAATAGAATATCCAGATATAAATCCATGCATTTACAACCAACTCATCTCCAACAAAGGCACCAAAAGCATATGTGAGGGAAAAAAAAATAGTCTTTTCAATAAATGGTGCTGGGAAAACTGGATAACTATATGCAGAAGACTGAAAATAGACCCTTATCTCTCACCATACGCAAAAATCAAATCAAAATGAATTAAAGACTTAAATTTAAACCCTGAAACTACTAGAAAAAAAAAATCAGAAAATGTTCCAGGACATTGGCCCAGGCAAAGATATTTTGTCTAAGACCTCAAAAGCACAGGAAACCAAAGCAAAAATAGACAGTGATGATCACATCAAGCCAAAAAGCTCTGAACAGCAAAGGAAACAATCAACAAAATGAAGAGGCAACCATCAGAATGGCAGAAAATATTTGCAAACTATCCACCTGACAAAGGATTAATAACCAGAATACGTAAGGAGCTCAAACAACTCAATAGCAAAAATCTCCAAAGAATTTGATTAAAAAATGGGCAAAAGATCTGAACAGAAATTTCTCAAAAGAAGACATACAAATGGCCACCAGGTATTAATATATGAAAAAGTGCTCAACATCACTGATCATCAGAGAAATGCAAATCAAGAGCCCAATTTTACACAGAGTATAAAATTAAACCCAAGAGGATGAAAAGCTCATTAGTTCAGCTAATAAATAATCTGTGTACTGCTTTGCTGAAAAAGTAGTTTGGCCTCACCTTTCAGTTGTGGAAACACATCATGTGAAAGACTCACGCAGGGGATCTTTGATCCATCTAAAAGTAATTGGAACAAATTTAGCCACTATGTCAGACAGCGGAGTTGTATTATGCAATAGGAACAACCCCATGACAGTTCGCTGTAGAATGAACGTTTGTGTCCCCCTCCCCCCAAAAAATTCTATTTTGAAACCTAATGCAAGATGTGATGGTGTTTGGAGGTGGGGCCTTTGGGAGGTGATGAAGCCATGAGGGTGAATCTCTCATGAATGGGATCAGTACCATTTTAAAAGAGACCCCAGAAAACTCCTTTGCCCTCTCCACTGTGTGAGGTTACAGTGAGAAGCCTTCATTGATGAACTAAGAGTCCGCCAGTGCCTTGATCTTGGACTTCCGAGCATCCAGAACTGTAAGAAATAAATTTCTGTTGTTTGTAAGCCACCGAGTTTACGGCATTTTGTTAAAGCAGCCCAAGCGGACTGAGACTGGCGTATAACCACAAAGGGAGATTCTTTGCTCAGACTTCATGTCCAGAGAACTCTGATCACTGTGGCTGCTCTGCCTGGGCTGCTGCAGCCTCCACCTGCCACCACAGGGAGAAGGGGACAGGGCTGGTCACACGGTATCCTTGGAGACTTCTGCCTGCAACGGTCACATGTTGCTTCTCACTTTTTCTTTGCCGAAGTATGTGGTTGGCTGCGCCTAGCTGTAAGGGAGCGTGAGAATGCAGCCCTGTCATGTGCCCATAAGGAAGACAGCTAGAAATCCGATGCCACCCCAGGCCACCCCGGTCAAAGATGGATGGCACTGGTCATTCCTTTCACTGTCTGTAGGTAGTTTCAGGAAAACCCGGAGAGGGGTAAGTTTGCCTCTGAGCTCGTCTCCTTCGGCAGATGTTGAGTTTTTGGTTTTTTGTTTTTTTTTATTTCAGCATATTATGGGGGTGCAGATGTTTAGGTTATGTATGTTGCCCTTGTGTCTTCTACCTTTTCCTTGCCACCAACAGACACCCTTTCCTCTCCTTATCCTCAGCTAGGTACTGATGACTTAGGAAATTATGTAATTTTGTGTATTCTATGCATTACCAACATGTTCAGCCCTCCTAGGAAGTATTTTCACCATGCAAGTAGAAGTTGTTAACCCAAAAATTCTTTATGTAAAACAAGAAGTTATTTTTTGAGGGCAGGTCCTACGAAATACTTGTTTACCTTCTGTGTACCCCACCCCTAGGCCTAGGTCCGGATATCATATCAGCCAGCCTGTTTGCCAAAGACAAACGTCTTAGTCTGCATGAAGCATTCACTTCGTGACAGGCACATACGAACCACTTCATAGCAAACGTCTCACGCATCACTCTGAGCCTCATTTTGCCATTCCATGGGCCAGCACGACTGTGGGAGTTAAGTGATTTACCCAACGCCACTACCTTGGTTTCCTGGGGCTGCCACAACAAAGTACCGCAAACTGAGTGGCTTAAAACAACAGAAAGTTATTCTCTCACAATTCTGGAGGCTAGAAGTCCAAAATCAAGGTGTTGGCAGAGCTACACTCCGTCTGACGGCTCTAGGAGAGAATTCTTTGCTTCTTCCAGGTATTCCACAGCTTGTGGCCACATCACCCTAAGCTTTGCCTCGGCCATCACACAGCTCTCTGTACCTGTGTCTCCTCTTCTGCCACCTCTTAGAAGCACAGTTATCATTATATTAGGACCCCCCTGGATAATCCAGGGTGGTCACATCTCAAGAACCTAATTACACTTGCAAAGACCCTTTTCCCAAATGAGTGCACGTGCACAGGCTCTGGGTATTAGGATGTGAACCTCTCTTTTTGAGGGCCGCCATCCAGCCCACTCGGTCACATCGTTAATACTCGGCAGACCAGGCCCCAGCTTGGGACAGTTTCACTCCGGGCAGGACACAAGCCTTTAATCACCGAGCCAATGCATCTTTGCTTTGAGCGTTCTGACGCAGCCTGCTGCTCGACCAACTGCATCATCATGATCGAAAACATCTTTATTTAAAATGCCATTGGTAAAGAGTTACAGGGAAATAAACTACAACTCATTGTCCGGCCCTCCGGGGTATGAAAACCCAGATGGGATATGTGGTCTGACGGTATGAAAAACTCGCTATCAATGGGGAAAGTACAGCCTCCCTGCCGAATTGCACAGGAGGGAGACATGCAGAGGAGACCGGGAGAGGGGAGGCCGTGGGAGGAGCCCAGTCTGGGGCTCTGGAAGGAGCCTTGCGCAAAGCCATAAGGTCCCACGTCGGGGTGGTGGCCGTGAAGACACGGTGACAGAGACCGATGTGGGAAATGGGGCAAAGGAACCAGAACAAGTATTCAGGATGGCTCTGGCCAGAGTGAGGGGTAAGTCAGGTAGATTACGTAAGATTTGAGTTTGGGGGACAGGAATTTAGCTAACTCCCTCGTGGGTTCAGTTCTGTTGTCGGAGCTCAGCCTCGGGTACACCTTTGTTCCTCTCCCTCTCCCTCTGCGGCTCAGCCTTTACAGACTGAGTTTCTGTGACGTGGATAGGCACACACCTAGCCGTCCATGCTTACCAGACTCTTGCTACTTGTACGTAAAGCTGAGCCCAGGGTCTCTTTGTGAACTACATCAACACTTAACTTACCACTACGGAACACCACAGACATATTCCAACTATTCATTGACTGGATTACGTGAGTGGCAGTCCACTAATAAGAGTTGAGGAAAGATGGCCAATGGCATGTGAGACATTCTTCAAACCCACCTGAGGGCCAGGACCGCAGACACTCTGGGAGCCAACAGATTCTGTGGCTGCAACAGTTTGTTCCTTGAAGAAGTTCCTTGCTTGAGGTCTGATGTAGATTTAGCAGATGTGAATCTAAGTGTTGAACAGGCTGGAGAGACTCTGCAGACAGGCTAATAGGACACGAATAGCTTCACAGCCCAGGGAGAGACCTCACGCGGGATCACCTGCCGTGTTCTGCTTCTGTGTCATCCTGGTTTATAAAACACTCCCTGTTTCTAGAGAGGGGTTGGATTAATTTCTTTCCATTTCAACAATTCAAGAGGATGTTGCATATCTAGAATCAGGTTTGAAAGAATTGAGATAAGGTTGATGCTGTTTTTTCTTAATTTCCATTAAATGCTTGATAGAATCACAGGTAAAATATTAGGGACTGTAGTGTTTTTATATGATTTTGAGTTACATTTCTTTGATTGTTATTGGAATGTTTGAATTTATTATTTATTCCTTTAAAATTTGGTGAATTGCATTTTTCTGGAAATGTGTCCGCTTCATCTAAATTTTGTGTACGTTGATTTTGTGTTTAGTTAATTTCTTCTCTTATTTATTAGTTTCTTTTATTTACAGAGATTTAATTTGTTATTATTTTTCTTTCTAACAACTTGAGATGGATGCTTACAACAATACTTTCCAGTTTTTTTATTTTCTTAAAATATATATTTATATATACACACTTTTCTTCAAAATTCTAGCTGCCTTTTACATGTATTATTTTCATTATAATTCAGTTCAAAACCTTTCAAATTCAATGAGGTATTTCAAAGTTCATTCCATAATTTTTAAACCCACAGAGTTTTCCAGATATCTTTTTATTAACAATTTCTAGCTTAAGTATAATGTGTTCAGAGAATAAAACATGCATAATTTCAATCCTTTGAAATTAGTTGAGACTTGCTATATGGCCCAAAATACAACCACTTAAAAATATTGATTTATGTGCACCTGAAGACTATCTGATTCATGAATTATTGGGTGTAATGATCCACATGTGTTATCATTTTGTTGATATCTCCTATATCTTTTCTAACATGTTTTGTCTATTTCTTCTATCCTTTGTAGAGAGAAGTTTGTTGAAATTTTCCAATGTGATAGTAGGTTTGTCTGTTTCTTCTTATAGTACTGTAAATTTGTGCTTCATATATTTTGAGGCTGAGTGCTATTAGTTATACACTAAGATTAATTTGTCACGTGTTCCTGATGAATTGAGACCCTTTTATGACTATGGAACGTTACTCTCCTTCTCCAGTAACACTTCTTGCTTTAAAGTCCATTTGCTACACGATAAATACTGTGTAGTGGCACTTTTTTTGTTAATAATTGCATGGTGTAAATTTTCCAACATTTTTGTCCCTAATTTTTTCTATTCATATGGTTTTAATGAGTCGCTTATAAGCAGTGTGTATTTGCACTTGTTTTCCAGAATGAGAAGTTCTGTTTGATTTTTTTAATTGATGTATTATTCCATTTATATGTAATATAATTATTGATACTTCTGCTTTTTAATCTCCTCTTTTGTTTTCTAGTTGTCTTGCCCATAGGCTTTTTTTCTTTTCTTTCTTTCTTATGGATTTATTGAAAATATTTTACTTCATTTATTCTCTCTGTTGTATTTATACTCTTTCAATGTTTACCTTAGAGATTACAGTAGATGCCCTTAACTTTTTGAAATCTGTTTTCTGCTTTATTTTTAACTCATTTCCAAGAAAACGAGAACCTTGTTGTATGGTAACTCATTTATCTTTTTCCTATGTTACATACTATTTTTATTTGTATTTAAATTTTGTATATATTTCACATCCCACAGTAAATTATTATGACTATTTTATTCAAAAAATGTTCACATAAATTTATCACATATTTACCATTTTCCTATCATCTAGTCTTCCTGCTTCTGTGTTATCATCTGGAATAATATTTTTTTCTATTTGTAGGACATCCTTTAGTATTATATTCAATATTTCACCTCCATCCTTAAAGAATAGTTTTGCTGAAAACAGAATTCAAGACAACCTTTCTTTTTTTAATTGAGCCTTTGCTGAGATCATCCCATGGTCTTCTGTCTTCCTTAGCTGCTACTGAGAAACCACCTGATAGTTTAATTGCTGCTCTTTTGAATATGCTCTGTAATTTTCCTCTGGCTACTTTTAAACATGTCTTATTCTCCTTTATTTTTCAGCCATGTGTATTTGTTTTTGTGTATGTTTATTTGGGGGGGTGGGTTTCAGGTCTTCTTGAACTTGTTCCCTATTGTTTTTCATCAGTTTTGGAAACTTGTTGGCTGTCCTCTCTTCAAGCAGCGCCTCCTCTTCTTTCACTTTTCTCCTTCTGGGACTCAGACTGCACGTCCATTAGACCTACTCGCTGTGTCCCTGCGGCTCTCACTCTCTCCTGGCACCCTCCCCTCTGTGTCCTCCATCTTCTGCCCTCTTGTTTCTGTGTGCTTCCTTACGGATGTTTTCTTTTCTTCTGTCTTCTGATTCGCAGAATTCACATTCATCTATGTGTATTCTGATATTAAACCCAACTATTGTGTTCTTATTTTCATTATTGTTTTTAGATTCAACAATTCCACTTAGTTCTGTTTTTAATCAAAATTTTTAGTTTTGCCTTTGTATTACTAAGTATGTTAAGCATATTTATTTTAAATTTTGAATCAGACAACTCTATTGTCTAAATCCTCTGAGTCTATTTCTACGGTCTGTTAATTTTTAAAAAGTGTTCTTTTTTCATTATTTGCACAATTGTCTGCGATTGAGTATTGGAAATTGATAATAAATAATCCAGGAATAATTTGATTTCTAAGTTAATGTCATCTTTCGAAGAATATTTCTATTTGCCTCTGGCAGGTGCATATGGGCATCAGTAATCCAAGATTTTAAAAATTCAGTTCTAGAGACTGTGATTATTCAAGCCTGGGGTTTCATCTGCATAATCCAGCCTACCTTCAGGGTACTAATTCCCTTTGGTGTAGCTTTTCAAGTGTTGAACTCAGTACATATAGGATTTATCAGTGATCTCCCCTCAAAGCTGGCCTTGGACTTCAGTTTTTATCCCCCTAGACCCAAAAGAATGCCAAAAGCTTCGTTTGGTTGGTAGTCTCCCGACTGCTCAGAATCAGCAGATGCTCCCAGGGTGAAGGGAGGCCCAAATGCTCAGCTCGCTTGTCTTGCCCTGCAACACTTCAGTGTCTTGCTAGCTCTTCAATGTCTTCAACAAAAATACATGTTCAGCTTTTCCAGTTGTTTTCAATGAGATCGACTGTCCAAATCATTCAATTTGTTATTATTAAAACAATTTTTAAATGGTTTTGGCATATTTAACCAATAATTGATCAGTTATTTGCTAATTAATAGACACAGCTGAAATATCTAAGTTAACACTTTGTCTTCGTAGACAGAGAAGCATGACCAGATTTGCAATAGTTTTCTTTCCAAATGTCCTCTTCACATTTTATTTTGTAAAACAACTTTGACATCTAAACATTTTGTTTTAAATAGGCCTCAAACCCTAAGTTTAGATTCCTGTTACTTAATTGTAAGATCCTGTATTTTCACTCGTGACTTCAGCATGGCAAACACTGACGTGAATGTGTACATTCAGGAAAAGAGCATTAAGTGTCCACACTGCTACTCATGTTACATGAATTTTGAAAACTGTATTCCAAAACTGATATGCAGCTCTATGTAAAGCATATTCTTATTTTACCACTAAATTTTCATCATACCACAAAGACAAACATATATTCTGTCGTCGGAGCTCAGCCTCAGGTACACCTTTGTTCCTCTCCCTCTGCCTCTGCGGCTCAGCCTTTACAGACTGAATTTCTGTGACATGGATAGGCACACACCTAGCTGTCCGTGCTCACCAGGCTCTTGCTCTTCGTACTTATTTGCTGACAGATGTTTAATTCAATATGATTGATATGAATTCATAATGAGTGGTGGGAACAATCCCCCAAGCACTTCTTTGCTAATCATCTGTCACAACAACGTGGAAGACTGAAGACAGAACACCATGCAGGCAGCCTGCTGTTACATTTCAGATGGATGTGGACGGTCTGCCATTAACTGCGAATTCCTTGTGGTCTTCCTTCCTCCCAGCAGTGACCCGTAGTCGTATGCCTGGGATCAAGACTGCTGGGCACCCTGTGGTCAGACCACCTGCCCCAAAGAGAATGAATTTGTCTTAGGATGTCTACCTGCTTGACATATTGGAGTGCATTAATATCTCACTAGAATCTGGGGCTTGGACAGATCTCTGAACCTTCCACTCTCATTCTCTCTTTCTCTCCCTGCCCCCCAAACACAGACCCAAGCTTTTCTTTAATTTTCTATTGCCATATTGACACCACTCCTTTGTCCAAATGTCCCTTTCTGATTTTTTGGGTCTTGTAGAAATACTTTTCATTCAACTACATGAAGGAAAACTCATGTAAACTCTTATGGGCCCTACATCTGCCATTAGTGATTATCTGCCTGCTTGTTTTTAAAAATTGTAACTATACTAAAAGCTTGTGGAAGGCAGTCAGAGTGTCTCTTTGATAATCAATTTCCAGCAGTCATCACAGATCCTGACACAGTGTAGGCCCCTAACACAGTTTGAACGAATCAATCAATGAGTCATTGCACGAGTGCACTAGTGAAGTGATTCGTAATTGCTTAAGTGAAGTTTCTCTCCACGGTGATAATGGTGCAAGTCCCAGAGCCCAAAGGTCAGGGAACCTGGGGTTACGATGTCTAATGGAAGGAGAGTGTAAAGAGAGAGAAGGGGGGAGAGAGAGAGAGGGAGAGAGAAAGAGAGAGAGAGAGAGATTGCACATATTTGCCATTCCTCTGCCTTTTTGTTCTATCCCAGCCCTCATCCAACTGGAGGTGCTGCCTTCACTGGGTGAAGGTGGATCTTTACTCAGTCCACTGCCTGAAATGCCAGTTTCTTTTTTCTCCAAAAACACCCCCCTCACAGATGCCCAGATATCATGCTTTACCAGTTATCTGGGTACCCAACCCTTAATCCGGTAAAGCTGGCACCCAAATCAGCCATCACACTGAATGACTCATTTTTGTATTTTTTTTTAATTTTTAAATTTTATTTTTTTATTTCAGAATTTTACAGAGGTACACACAGTTTGGTTACATAATTTGATTTTGTGCATTTTGAGTCAAAATTCTGGATGTGCCTTTAACCCAGTTAGTGTTCATTGCACCTGTTAGGTGTGAATTTAGCCATCCCCTTCTCCCCTCTTCCACCTACTTGATCTCCTTTCAATTTGACTTCCATATGTGCACATAAGTGTTGATCAATTAGCTTCAATTTAGTATCGAGTACATGTGGTGCTTGTTTTTCCATTCTTGCAATAACTTCCCTAAGAAGAATGGGCTCCAGATTCATCCAGGTTGTTACAAAAGATACTAGATTACCATTTTTTTCAGTGGCTGAGTAGTGCTCCATTGCATACATATAACGCATTTGATTAATCCAATAATGTGTTGATTGACACTTGGATTGTTTCCACCTTTGCTACTATGAATTGTGCTGCTATAAACATTTTAGTGCAAGTGTCTTTTTTATAGAATGTCTTTTTTCTTTGGGTAAATACCCAGTAGTGGGATTGCTAGATCAAATGGTAGGTCTACTTTTAGTTCATTGAGGTATCTCGATACTACTTTCCATAGAGGTTGTACTAGTTTGCAGTCCCACTAATAGTATGTAAGTCTACCTTTCTCTCCTCATCCTCACCAACATCTGTTTTTTAGGACTTTTTGATAAAAGCCATTCTCACTGGAGTTTGGTGATATCTCATTGTGGTTTTGATTTGCATTTTCTTGATGATTAGAGACATAGAGCCTTTTTCATGTATTTATCGGCCACTAGACTATCTACTTTTGAAAAGTTTCTATTCATGTCTTTTGCCCACTTTTTAATAGGGTTGTTTGATTTTTTCTTGCTGATTTGCTTGAGTTCTCTGTAGACTATGGTTATCAGCCCTTTATCAAATATATAGTATGCAAATGTTTTCTCCCATTCTGTAGGTTGTCTATTTGCTCTATTGACTGTGTCCTTGGCTGTGCAGAAGCTTTTTAATTTTATAAGGTCCCATTTATTTATTTTCATTGTTGCTGTGATTGCCTTTGGAGTCGTCTTCATAAATTCTTTGCCTAGGCCAATATCTATGAGAATTTGTCCAACATTTTCTTCTAGAATTCTTACAGTTTCATGCCTTTGGTTTAAGTCTGTTATTCATTGTGAATTAATTTCTGTGAGTGGTGAGAGGTGAGGATCCTGCTTTAGTCCTTTACATGTGGCTATCCAATTTTCCCAGCACCATTTATTGAATAGGGATTCTTTTCCCCAGTGTATATGTTTGTCTGCTTTGTCAAAGATCAGATGGTAATATGAGATTGGATTCATATCTGGTTTCTCTGTCTGATTCATGGATCTATATCTCTGCTTTTGTGCCAGTACCATGCTGTTTTGATTACTATAGCCTTGCAGTATAGCTTGATGTCCAGTAGAGTGATGCCTCCTGATTTGTTTTCATTATGTAAGGTTGCATTAGCTATGCGGGGTCTTTTGTGGTTCCATACAAAGTATAGAGCTATTTTTTCTAGATCTGTGAAAAATGACCTTGGTAATGTAATTTGAACAATTTGGTGGCTCTCTGTTGCCCACCAGTGACAAATACAACCTCACTGCAGCCTGCAAATGCTCTGCTTGACTCTCTGCTGCTCCTACCACTTGTCACAGCCCCCACTTTCCCTCAACCATGTGGACCCCATGGCCCTCCCTCAATCCAGCAACCCCTCACATCTCCCTGCCTTGACCTATGCTTATTTCTCCCTCTTGTTTGGAACCAACTTTCTTCTCCAATCCACCTAGAAAATGCCAGGCTAACCTTTAGGATTCATCCACATGTGACCTCAGAGGTCAAAGAATAAGCTCTCTGTGTTAGATTGGATCTTAAGAAATGTTGACCTTCATTGGGGCAATTTCATTTGGCCCAACCCATCACACAGCTCCATTAACATGTTGCATGGAATTCGGATGTGCTGTTCAAATAGTCGTCCCCACCACCTGCCTGGCACAGAACTGGGACATGGTGAACACTTGCATTTTGAAGAAATAAATGCATATCCTAGGTCCATCTTCTTTCTCTTCTATACTCCTCTTGGTATCTTTTCTCTTGCTTTGTTTTGTTCTTTTCTTTCACAAAAACCCGAGGCAGTGTTGGATGTTGTCAGGACTGGGAGAGGACAGTACTAGAAGTAAGGGTGCTGTTTTGTCTCTTTGGTGCCGGGGTGGAGGCTGTCACTCACCTGGAGCCTGCCGGAACCCCTCAGTGCTGCAGCATTCAGGGAAGTGGCTTTGGGCGGGTGAGTGGTGATAAGGCTATGACTGCTTTGTTCTTTGTGTACCTGAGTTTCAGAAGCATAAATTCTATTAAGCAACTGTAAAATTCTTCATTCTATTTATCTCCTTTTATCATTCCAGGAAGTTACTGATTCCCAAATAGATGTCTGAGAGAGGACCTTGAAATATCTGCTTCCTCATGCATTTTCTCTGAGTTTTGGCATCTTACGCCAAAAAATACAAGATCTTTGGGACTATCCTATGTTAGCTAATCTCTTCAAGCTTCAATTGGGACTCTGAACATTGATGTTTGGCAGCTGGAAATAGTGCATAACTTCCATGAGAGCTCTTTGAGAAAATTGGAGTGTTGACTAAAATTAAAATGGTATCCATGATCCATGTAACAGCTACTCAAAATTTTTCTTTTTGCTACCTTGGTATGCAGACATCATTATTCATTTGTACCTAGATCATGATTTTTTTTCAAATCAAACAATGATACCAAGTATTTATACTTGGGAAGGGTGGTAAACTGATATTTATTAAGTTATGTCCCCATATGTTGTCTACATTTAACATCTCACACTCTGTGAGCCTGTGTTGTTTTAACATTGAACAGGTGACAAAGCTGAAGTTGGCCAAGGTGACGGCGTCAGGAGGCGCTACCAGGTCTCTGTAACACTTTGCTTCCTGCCATCCCCTCTGTGCAGTGGCCAAGGCAATTGTGGATGAGAACAGCCATCTCTTCCCTGGGACTCACTATGACATGCCTGAGAAGTTGACAATAAAGGACAACTCTAGATTACCAGGATTGAATGTCTATTTTCCTTTCTTATTCTTTTGATTTTTAATCCTATTTTCTTTTTTCTTCTTTCTTTCCTCCTTTTCCTTTCTTTTGTTTCCTCCTTCCCTTTATTTTTATTGTTTCTTGCGTTATTCCTGTCTTCTTACTTTTGGCCTTACTGCTTGTATTTTGTTTCATCTTACCTTTTGGCTTTTTCTTGTTTATTTGATCTTTTACTTTTTCTTCATGTATTTTTTTTATTGTAGAAATTTTATTGCAAAGACACACTGGTTCTCATGGGCTGCAGTTGGGAATGAAGCTCTTGAGATGCGATCAACATTGATCCAATAGTGGATAGATTTGGGGTCACAGAAGGAGGCAGGGCGGGTTTCAGTGGGCACCACACCTTCCTCTCATGGGAATCCTGCAGTTACCAAGGTGTAGCTCCCCACTCTCCAGCCCCGCCAGGGGTCAAAACAACTGCAGTGTATTCAGAGGTGAGTGGGTGCTCTCATGGGTTCCCAGCATTCTTCCTGCCAATTCACATCTGCCCCAGTGCAGCGTAGCCCCACGGATTGTGGTAAATACATATGTAGCGCTGCACAGTTACGTGATTCAGAAACGCTGCTCTGAGGATTCAGACCTCAAGGTCATCATCCCAGCAGGACTGAGTCAGACTGGCCTTATGCAAAACCATCATGTGCTGCTGCCTGCCACTCTTTCTCTCTCCTGGCACTTCCCTTACACTGTCATCTATCACTGCAGTGACAGATGTTTCTCGTCTTGCAACATTGTGACCATATCTTTATTTTTTTCAACGTGACTAATACTATATTCTTTTAAAACACATAACGACACTGATCTCTCATTCTAAAAATCTGGATTTTAATTCTGGGTCTGACATTTTGGGCAAGACACTTCCCTTCTCTGGGCCCCAGTTTATGTATCTATAAATTGTACGGATTTGATGCAGTGACATTTAGGATTCCTTCCTGATCTTGAATCCATGCGTCTCTACTGGGAGTGCTGGGAACCACGCAGCCGTGCATCCTGGCTGCTTTCCTGGCTCTGTGCAATCGCTCTCGGCCAGATCACGGAGCATGTGGAGATGAAGCACACTCTTCTCGTGGGTAATAGGCAGAGAGACAGGAGAGTTGATGTGGCCAGAAATATTGCATGATTCACTCACCTGGACCCCACTAAAGGAAAGCTGCTCTCGTTGTACTAAATAAGGCATGGCAGCTAAGTAACACCACATTCTGCAGGAAGCAGGGAACTTGTGCACTATCCACATGAGAGAGGCACACCACCTGCCACTGAGGAAGGGAAAAACCTGCTCCTACAAGAAAACTGAGCATTTTAGGGGAGCAAAAGGATCCTTGCTTAGCTATCAAATTTCTGTTAGCCGAATTCCTGAGAGCCTCACAAAGAACTTGAGAAACCTAAGAGAAGACAGACAGGCTTTTCAGACATGCAGAGAAAACCCAGCATATGAAGTATATTGCAGCAGAGCTCCTGTGGCCTCACGTGCAGGAGACCACGAGTGTTGCAGACACTCCAGGGGGTAGGGAAGGTCACCTCCAAAATATGTGCTCAGAAGCCTGACACCTATTGCAGACATTGTAATATCAGCAACTCAACAGACTGTATTAAATGTTTAAATAGTGACCCTTCTTTAAGGCAAACATTCTGTAAATTATTCTTCAGCTTAGGAAGAGTTGCTTTCTTCTTGGTTTTTTTTTTTTTGAATTTTTATTTATTCATTTTCTTTTTTATTTCAGCATATTATGGGAGTACAAATGTTTAGGTTGCATATATTGCCCTGGCCCCACCTGAGTCAGAGCTTCAGGCGTGTCCATCCCCCAGACTTCTTCTCTCAGAACCTTTCCTGTTCCAAGAGAGCCTAGGACTTGGTCGAGAGAGCCTAAAAGTAGGATAAAGAGACTCAGAAAAAGGGAGAAAGGTCTATTCGACAACTTTGCATGAGGCTGGCTGTGCTTATACAGTTTGGGCTTACGTAACAGGGAAAAGGTGAAAAGATCACAGATACGAAAGATTATTTTATGGAAAAGATATATCCATTGACAAAAAGACATAAGAAAACGGTCTTAAACTGGAGTATGGGAGGGGTGGGAGGAATGTTCGATAATTATTAAAGGCCTCTAACAATGCAGGTCGCTGCAAAGACTGTGGTTATTGTAATAGCGTCTACAATCTTTCTCCTTGGTTTTTTTGTTTTTTTAAGCAAGGGAGATACTAGAATGAAGTTATAGGTTCAATTTACTTTCCATGGAGTGGTAACTGATTTTGAAGTCATCCCCCGTGGTGGTTACGTAAGCCGTGCTCAACATTCTGCACACTCGTATCTCAGAGTGGGTGTAATTTTGGATCATTTTAAATGTCTATATTGATCTAAATATTGAGTTATATAGAAGAAAGTAAGGCCATCTCATTCAAGAGATTAAATACAATCTACATGTTGGTCCCCACAAACGGGAAGCACCGTCACCCAGATAAAGACCTCTATTCTCTCCACACTGTCCGTAGAGTGGCCCCTGCGTGCTCTGAGAGGACAGCAGCCCTCTTGGGGGATGAACCAGCCTGGGCCCTGGATCTGAGCCCTGGGACCACCAACAAAGCCCCACTGGCCAGCAACAGGAGGCAGCAGGGCAGAGTCGGGACGACCAACGCAGTGCAGGCGAGCAATGGCTGTGAGGCTGGTCGGCCAGAGAACTCTGGCTGTGCCATGTCGAGGTGCCCTCAGCTGGACACTCTTCACAACACACACGGGCCCCCGTTCCCTCCCTCACCTCCTTCCGGTCTGTACTCAAATACCAGCTTCCCAGGGAAACCATTCTCGATCACGGATTTAACTTACAACCACCCTCCCCACACGGCTGGCCTTCACTCCAAGATTTTCTCCACACTCTGTGTTATCTAAAGTACTGTAGGTGGCACTCATTTATTTTATTTATTATCTG
The DNA here is from genome assembly GCA_963575035.1 of Avahi laniger. Lineage (NCBI taxonomy): Eukaryota > Metazoa > Chordata > Mammalia > Primates > Indriidae > Avahi > Avahi laniger. The sequence continues at coordinate 17,160 of CAUYSK010039023.1, forward strand.
TTTCTTCCATATGAGGGTGATGTGCATGTAATTCACAGGGATATCCTGCTGTCTGGAGTGGTACTTGGTGCATGCTGGTAAACATGGATTGATTGCATACATGAAAAGGCAGCAATTACAAAGATTTTAAACATCCAAATTGAATCAACAAGAGCAACCTCCTACTAAGGAGGATCAAAATTTGGTCCAAACATGGAAAAGCTCAGATAATTAACAACAAAATCAAAAGCATTAGATGTTTTCCAGATTAATGCATCGGAGTGATGCGTGTGTGTGTGTGTGCGTGTAAGTGCGTGTGTGTGCATGTGCACATTTCATCTAGAGACTGCGGATGATGCTTAAACAGCAAGAAGCAAATAGACAAAATTCAGTTTTTACAATTGGAGGCTCCTTGATTAGAAAGGCATAAATTATCTTGAAAATCAATCATATTTTAAGTACATAAAGGTGACTGTTGATAAAAAATGTTGAGTAAATTATTTTGCAAAATAAGAATGTATCTAGTAGTTTTCTTCAAAGGTAGAAATCTTTGTATATCTCAAATCTAAAGAGATCTGCCTTTCAGAAAAAAAAAATTACAGCTGTAAAATCATGTTATACATTCCCTTATAAACAATTTTCTGATAAAGCTTTAGATCTTTCTGCAAATGTGACTAAGGACAGTATTAATTAAGATGTTTATTATTGTGAACCCCAAATATTTATTTATTCATTTGGCTTACTGTTCTCAAGATAGCCATTCATTTATTCATTCACTCAGTTATTCAGTCAACAAATGTTTATTGCAGTGGATATCTAGTGAGGGCCTGTTACCTGAAAGGCACTGTGCTATGTATTACAGAGGACAAACGCAATGGGCTCCCCATCCTTGAGAAATTTAGAAACAAGCTACATTGACACTCTCCCTGCCAGCCCCCCAACTCTAAACACACACTCTGCTCTCAGGCAGAATGGGAAGGTCTGGCCCCCAAGTAATAAAGGGGTGTACGTAGGGAGAGGTGAGCAGCCTGGGGAAGGTGACACTAGAGAGTGTCATGTGGAAGCTATTAGGACAGATCTGGCCATTCTGCAGTGGATATTAAACGCTAGTTGAGAGTTTAGATTTGATTCATGAAACATACCAACATCTTGGCTTTGATATAACATGTCAGAAAGATGACTGGGTTATCTAGCCTTGATGAGTCTGACAGTTCGGGTTGCTGTAAGAAGCAGTACTTAATTCTATAGTACTTATCCAAAATAACTGCAGGAAAAACTTGCAAGATGTTGAATTTTGTAGTAGTAATTGGATTGGACATTGTTTCCAATATGTTTGATTTATAAAGACAGGTAGCTACCTCAGCAGTGGCTAGAAATAGAAAGTAATTAGTATAGGACACATGGCAATTGGCCCAAGCCTATAAATGAGACTATTCAGGGAATCAGTGTTCCATTTGAATAATAAGCTCTCTGGGCCCACATGCGATATTCTGCTGGTCTGGAAGGGTTCTAGACAAAGAGCTCAATGGCTTGGGTGTTCCGTGAATGCCAGAGCATCCACCCCACAGATGCCTAACCAATGCTCTGATGTTGGCACTGAGCTCTGTTCATGGTTCAAGCAGAAAAGGAATTTCTGCTACCTATTGGAAGCTGAAAATCACAGACGAAGTACCCTTTCAAATCAAGTTTTCTGCTATTTTTTATGCTTTGCTAACCCTCCATCTGCTCCCTGGTAAAGCACATAAAGATGGGCTTTTCTGTAGGTGGCTCAGGAAACACAGGCTGGGACCTGTGTTTCCTGGGACCTGTTCTAGGCTGGGACCTCCTCTGGTCCCACCTGCAACAGCACCAGGTGTCAGCCAAGAGAATGAGCAACAGCGATGGAGCTCTCACACGTCTTTGTTCACGTAAGTGGGTACTGAAAAAAAGGATCCATGTGGAGCAACTGGCAGGTGCTTGCAAGGTGGAGCTCTCCCCATGTCCCGGGTTTTGTTTTAGGGTTGGGGCTGGAAGATACAGCTCAACTTAGAACTTCTTTTTCAGCAGTCTGCCCACTCATTTCCATCTCTACGATGTGCCGAGAGTCTCCAACTAAACTATGACACCCTCGAGAAGAAAGTGGGGGCCCTGGGGTCTGTGAGAACCAACTCTTCTCCAGCATGTATGCATCAGATCAGAATTCACCCCTGCCGCTGCCCAATGCATCCAGTGTTGCTCCACTGTACAGAACAGAAGATGAGACTGACTCCATCAATCCCTTTAGGAAATGACGACTTCCCTGCTCTACACAGGCAAAACTGGTCAAGTTATGTGAACTGGCCTTTGTATTAATCATTGATTCTTTTAAAAATCATTGTGTTTTATGATTTCAAATATTAAGCACTATTCAAAGGAGAAAGAACTAGTTGTTGATCTAGTCTTCCAGGTTTCTGCCATCTGTGGAGAAAGACAAGCTATGAAGGAACAGCCCCTGGCAGAGGAGGGCCAGCACCCTAAGGAGACGACCTGGACACGGGGTCACCCAGAGAGCAGCAGGCTGGCCTGAGGCCCAGGGCAGGAGTCTCCCGCGACCAGCCAGAGGGCCTTCCTGTGGCAGGGTGGGTGCCCCCGTGTCTGGAGAGCGGGCGCTGGGTTGGGCGGTGCGGGAGTGGGAGGGCTTACTGGAAGGGGGCGGGGCAGTGCTGAGCCCAGGGTTGGGGGCGGGGGGGGGGGGGAGCAGACTTGTGTGTGGAAGCGACAGCAGCAGAGACGGAGGGAGCAGGGCCTGGGGCCTGTGACTGCAAGGCCTGGAGAGCTGCTGGAGGGGTTTCCAGGGGAGCCCTCAGCCCTGTGTGCACCTGTGCCCTCCATATCTGCCAGCCCACCTCCTAGGCCATGGCCACGCAGCCCCGGGCCAACGGCAGCTGCAGAAGGCCAGCCACTTCCCAAGGGGGCTCCTTGGAAGGATTCCGGCAGGCAGGCTCTGGTCACATGGGGTGCACCTTCCTCCCTGCTCTCACCTGACGGGCCTTGGCATCGCTGGCTCCCAGGGTGGCCACCAAGCTGACACATCATCTAGGTTGTGCAATGCTGGAGCTGGCTAAGGGGGTGGTTCTGATGTCTTCTTGAAAAGGTAAGGTTTTCAAACCAGTTGAAGGCTGCCATCAGAACGAAGTGATCCATTTCAAGACTCATCCGACCCTGGAAAGATTCCCAGCAGGATTCGTGCGAGAGACAAATCCCATTCCCCTGAGAGGTCCCTTCACTCATTTGTTCCTTTATTCACTTATTCTCCAAACACTGGAGGAGCACCCAGCATGGCCGAAGACTGTGCTGGGTGCGCGGGCGGCAGGGACGAGAAGTCACAGTCCTGTGCCTGTGCATCCGCGGTCCAGAGGGAGAGCAGGGGCCGTGCTCTGGGCTGCGCCCCCTGTGCTGGTCACGTGGAAGGTGCGTTGTTGACGCTTGCGGGGCCACTGAGACATGTCCCCTGAGAAGATGCCGCTCGGGACGCGCTCCTCTCTTGCCCGGTCTGCACGGACATGGAGTTCAGGGAGAAAGTTGCGGGGGCAGAACAGGAAGCCCGTACCCTTACTTTAAACGTGTCTTGGGTCGCGTGCGCGTAGCATGTCTGGTTTGGAGAAGATTTGATGGGCTTATTTCCCCACGGCTAACGCGCTCCTGCAGAAGGCGTGTTGCATTTCATCCACGCTGCAAGGCGTGGGGTCCCTGGAGAGTCCCCTTCTATCCTCCCCTATTTCTGTTGTTTCCTCAACGTAGCACCATCAGCAGTGTCCTCAGGGCCCTCGGAACAGGAATGCGAACGTACCGGGACCTCTAGCAGCCTCCGGAGATCCTGGCGCGCTTTGCTCGCTGCTCAGACTCGGAGTCCTGCGGGTCCCTCGGGGCGCAGGGGCGCAGGGCTGATCTCCGCCGGCAGAGGGCGCGCCGTGGCGGCCGAGCTCGTGCATGCACCTGCCCGCGGCACCTGCCAGCCTTGGGCGTCAGAACTGCCCTTAGCTCCCGCCAGTCGGCCCTGCGCCAAGCGGCTCGGCGCACCCCTGCCAGCCCGGGACCACTTCTGAGCACCGCTAATTACGGATCTGAGCGCGGCGCTGGCTTCCTGCCAACCGCTCCCATTTCCTAGGAATTCCCAAGCGCTGCCACAGTTACACCTGCAGCCCGGAGTCCTCCCACCTGCCGCCAAGGCGGCGTCCTGTGGGCACCCAGGTGGATCGCCAGGCATCGCGTTTCTTAAGTCGTGGGCAGTCCTCTCCCCTGGCTGCTTCATGCAGGACATTGTTAGCGCCAGAAACCCGAGAGTCCAAACGGAAGCTGGCGGAGCACATCCCACCCACCCGGTCACCTCCAATAATCCTTCCTCTCCCTTGCCCAGGTCCCTGCATTGCCTGTTTTTTGGTTTGGGGTTTTTTTCTCCGGTCTTTATGTCCCTGGTAATTGAATCATAACGCTGAATTGTGAATAATAACCCAAGCATTGTTTTGTCTCTATTCTCACACATAATTATACTACCAACCCCAAACTTATGACACCCGACACTGGCCAAGTACCAATGTTGGTGACAGGTAAGGGACATTCAGGATTCTCATTCCCTAAGATAAAGTGGAAATATTAACAAGGTTTTTTTGGTTCATTTCTGACAAACTGCACCACCAAGCCAACATTCTGAGAAGTTTCCTAGTTTTTTTTTTTCTCTTTCTTCCTCATTCATTTTGAACTTCAGATAATTCCTCAGCCCCATGACATTAGCTTTTAACTGTGATTCATGAAGTAATAAAGGAATCCTTTATTCAAGAAGCCACTTATCCTGCTAAAAATTCCTCCTTTATTAGCTTTCTCATTATGAGGCTGTAGCAGCCATCCATTTCTTAAGAGCCATATTCCTTATCTCTTGAGAGAGGGATGGGAGAGACATATAAATAGAACAGTAGCCAGATTGATAATTTGTCACAATCTCATGAGGGAATAAGTCCAGCTTCTCAATTATCCTGGAGAATATTCCAAAGCCTGAAGTCTCAGAATACATCAGCAGCACAAAGTGGTGTCTCCTTATTAGATGCTGGTTACAATTAATTTCCTTGAATAGGCTTTTTGTGTGAGGCGTCTGAGTTTGGAGCATCTCCAACAAATCATCATGGGCAAACTCCCCAAAATTGAAGTCAATGGAGACCTTCCTTGCAGGCAGGCCTAACTGGGGAAATTGTCAAAGTGCATGTTTACCTACCAATGCTGAACAAAGGATTCGTGCAACCTCCCAGATGACATAATGCCAAGCAGTGACAAGGCACTGTTCAGCATGCGATTACATCTGCATGCAGCCTGATCCAGCGTGCGCTCTTTGTATGTTTGTAGAATTTCTTTTATTTCTCTAGCAATATGCTCTTCTGAGCTCACAGGCTTGCAGATGCTCCCAAGCTGATGCGTCCCTAGTTGATTCATATGAACCCACAGATTAAAGAGAGAGGTAGGTGAAGTGAGTACAGTGTCATCAGAAACATCTGGGTGGAAGGTGACTGCTATGCCATGGGAGGAGAGAATGCCCCACACGCAGTCTTCTGTCCCACCATAGACACAGCAATGGTGCATAGCTGTTAGAAAGCATTTTTAATGATTCAGGAAGTCAGCGCTCTCTCTCTCTCTCTCTCTCTCTCTCTCTCTCTCTCTCTCTCTCTCTCTATCAATTTAGGGCATATTATATTTTATTCTTTCAATTTTCAACTGAGTATGAGAAATGGAAATGAGACCTTTGCATAATTTTTCTCTCTCATCCCTCCTCCAACTCATGACAAATCTTGGGCACCTCTCATAAAACTAATGAATCCTTTAAAAGTTTCTTTCAGGCCTCAAATTTTAAAAGCTGTACACTTCATGGAATGCCCACCAGCAGCTCATCAGCATGACATGGACAGGCATTTTCTACAGCAAGTGGTAATCAGATCCTTTTTTCTTCCATCTGGCAATGTGGGACTCAATGTTAGTGGCCGATTCTCCTACCTTTGAAGATCTTGGTCTATCAGGTCAATAGACATTGTGCAGAGGTGCCACTGTGTCATCGACTTTGTCATCCCTCTGGCTCCACAGAAGTGGCAAAAATATACAACTCCCTCAAGAGGTTGATCTAATAGAGAATAAACACCTAGATATATGAAACCTTCAAATAAAAATATGACTGATAATTCTTTTGTGCTCTGTTTGCATTTGGAGATCAGTTGAATGAATGAAGAAAAGTGGATATCCAGGCAAGCAGATGTCTCCAGGAATATTGGTTAATTTAGCCAGAGCACAAAGATGTGTTAGCAAAGGGTGAATTGATTATTTTGATCCACTTGTTTTAAAGTCTAGAATAATCATGTGTCAGAACATATTTGTTAAATGTATAGATGAAGAAATAATAAACCATAAATGCATTCAAAAGATCACAGGCAACAAATGGTAGATTGGGCTGAATATAACTTAGCAAAAACTACTTCCTAAAAGAAGGGACATTAGGTAATTATACGATGAAACGGCAGACTTGGAGAAACATGAATGTGGGCCCAAAAATTACGAGGATGGAAATGGGAAGGGGAGCAAGAGCAGACACACAGATTAAGCTACTGCAGCAATCTAGCACTTCCTAAATTGAGATCCACGGGACAGCAATAGCCATGGGTTGTTATGTCAATTATGATAAAAACATTACAAGTAATAAGGATAAACAAAATTAAACTTTTTTTAAAAAAAGTGGTAATTATGAATCTCCAAGGAGAAATAGAAGGCAGAATTTAGAAAAGCTGTTTGGCCTTCAGAACTCCGTTTTTCTTGGGGAGTCTTGTAGGACTCGTGTTCTGTGTAAACACTCTGGGAAATGTTGCCTAAACTTTGCAAAGCTCTCATCTGGGCTCTGAGGATTGGAAGGCGTGGAGGGAACGTGTCTGAGGGATGCTTCGGGTCAGCCACGGGATAACAGGACGTCTCATGAGGTGGGGGAGAGAAGACTTTAAACATGGTCAGCTGTCAGGGCGCTGCCTGCGTCGTTATCTCTGGACACCTCTCCCTTCTGGTTCACACCACTTCCATCCTCTTGCAAGCCCTGCGACTCCCTCCCTGGGTACAGGTGTGCACACGTGGCTGACCCAACGTGCCAGTCAGTCGGTGTTCCTGGGATCGGCCTCCAGATAATCAATGATGGGGATGGGTGTTGAGTGTTCCAGTTTCCCCGTCCTGCACGTGGCCCACGGAGTCTCCCAGGAGCCCTGGGGAGGGAGTCCCCGCTGTCCGCAGCTGTACCCGCTCAGCACTGCATCTGCACGGCCGGAATCCCTTCCTTCCCTCCTCCCCGCTCTTACTGGCGCTTCCGGACTCACCTCCCAAACTAACCGCTCACACCCAAATCCTGGTCTCAAGTCTGCTTCTGAGAGAACCCAAACTAAACAAGGGAGGTAGTCAGCATTTTCGTCACGATTCCTGTCTACTTTGTTCATTCCTTTACAAGTGTTCCAGCTTACCTCGCGCCTGCCCATCCGTCCAGCCGCCTGGCGTTATCGGGCAAGCATCTATTGATCCGACCTAAATATTTGTCTATCGTCTGTCTACCTATCTATCTATCGAGATAAAGAATAAAAATAAACATCCGAAATGTTAACAATGGTCATCACTGACTGATACGGATTACGTAAGAATTGACTGGGTGTGTGTGCCTTTCAGTGTTGTTCAATTTCTCTAAAAAAAATATGTACTTTTATATTTAGAAAGAAACCAGAAATTTTTTTAAATGCTTACTTAAAGACTAGAGATACCATCCTCAGCTTCCACACCTCACTGGCACACTCTTCCTTGGAAGGAATGACAATATAAATCCATGCATTCAGCATTTTTTTTCCTTAAAAATGTCATTTCCCTTAAAAGAGAAAAAAGGAAGACAGAAAAAGGAATAATATAGCATTTCGCTGACTGGCTAATGTAGTGTGAGTTGCTGAGACGGTGGAGGCCGTTTCGTTAGCTCTGTGTGGGATAGCCCCTCTCCTGCTGTTTGGAGACATTTACTACAGGAACACATGCCTCCGTCACTCTGCCTTCACTATGAATTGTGACTCATCCTCGCCTACGCAAATCCACTGAACAGCCTCGGTGTGCTTCCCCATCAGTGACATCTTAGTACCCAGCACTGCAGACTACTTCCATAAAACACACAGTCACCAAGATGCTTTTCAGTTTAACTCAAAGATTAAGCTTAAGGTACCTTTGTCACAGGCATCACACTGGTTAATGTGGCACAAGAAACTATGTGTATGTGACAAAGTGCCAGCTTCCTGTCTACTGGGTCTGTGCGTGAGGGAGGGGGAGGGGCTGAACCAGAAGCACAGAATCTTAATACCCTCCAGCTTGACGTTCAGCGTGGAACGGGAGACGGCTGCTGAGTGCTAGAGCCAAGTGGGTCACTGCAGGTGTTTCCTGCTGTGTGGTGGGGTGGGTGGGTCCGTGTGTCGCACAGGTGGGTTGAAAATCTCAGACTGTCAGGATGGAGCCAGGCATCCGCTGGTCCTCCACTAACACTAAGGCCCGAGGGAATCCACCACACACATATTCAGTCACAGGTGGGCGAGGGGCAAGCAAAGGCCCAGGACATGAGGCACCAAGCAGGGCCCGGCTGCTGCGGCCCCCCAGGAACGGCAGGCTGAGGACGTGGTGGGGGGGCAGGCAGCCTGTGGCCAGGCGAGGGTCGGGAATGCCTGTGAACACCTCCACCGTCCTGCTGGAACGACTCCTGTTACGTTCAGAATCATGTACAGTCAGTTGTCCACTCTCTTAAAGAGGGTGCAGATGCTCCTTCCCATGGCAGCAGGTCAGTGTGACCAACGGCCAGTCCTGATGTGGATGTCTGTGGGATAATGCTTTGCAAGTGGAGAGCAGAGACGTAAGCCTGCTCCCACACGGCCCTGGAGAGGCTTGGGATGGTGTCAGTGAAGGCCAGGGGCCCTGCGTTGGGAGGATCCCAGGGCCTGAGAAATAACAGTATGAAGGGCGCTGAGCGTGCAGGTCTGGCCTCGGTTCCCACAGCGCTTCCCCCGCTCAAGCTCCATTTTTGCCCGGTTCCCCGGGGCCTTTGGCTTCACTCTTCCCCCTTCCCACCCTCCTTTGGAGACAGGACAAGTGAGGAGCTGGGAAGCAACAGGAGGCAGACGGGACTGAGACAGTCCTCAGTCAGCATCTTGGGTCTGGCAAGGACACTCCAGGCAGGTGGCCCTGTGCAGCCCCCGCTCTGCTTGACCCTGCAAATCCAGTCTCCTCCTCCTGCATCCTGCCCTGGCTCCCAGGACACTGAGCCCTGCTGTCCTCAGCATTCTTGGATCGGACCCACTTTCCTCATCCCCACAAGGCTACCCTGTTCTGGGAGCTGCCCTTTCTCCTGGACGACCACTACACACGTCTTCTCAATGGGTCTCTCTGTGCCTCTCTTGACTTTCAGAGTCACTCTCCATGGTGCTCATAGTATGACATTTCTGCTCATGCCTGATTGTAGCACCCTGTGACTCAGTACCCTTCAATGGCAAAACTTAAATCAGCCAGCAGGGCACATGAGTACCCTCGCCAACTGACCAGCTGAACTGCGCCTGGCCAGTCCCTTCTCCTGCCCCGGGTTTCCTCTGATTGCAGTCCTCAGACTTGCATGCCAGAACCAAAATAATTTTCTACTAATTTGTTCTTCAACTTTGTCTTTTCCTTCTAGATTGCTGAACTCTAAATTACTGTGTTCCCCAAACACAGTAAATCATGATTTTTAGAGTATTAACTTGACCTTGCTTCTTACTCAAAATCTAAGGTAAAGACCCAAATTGTGACGAAATCAATTCAGCCCTGACAATGTGAAATCCCATCAGATCGCCTGTGATCCTCAGGCAGGGTGGTCGCCCCAAGCAGACTGAGCTTGAAGCAGGAGGGTGGTCAGCAGCGTCGGAGAAAGGTAAGGAGGTTGCAGCTCATGAGCCCCCACGCCCACCACCCTCAACACACATTCCCTCCCTCTCCGTCTCAAACATAAGGATTTTGCTCATCAGATGACCACCAACAATTGTCCTGATGTGAGTATTCTGTGTGTGTGTGAGAGAGAGAGTGGTGGCAATCATTCCTCACACGCAGCCCTGGGTGTCTCCTCCACCTACACCACCCTCCCTAGCATCTCTCTGCCTGTAAAATGCTTCCTCATCCTCTGAGACCACACAGCCCGCCACCACAGCATTTCTGTACATCTCTGCAGCAGGATTCATTTGTTCCTTTGTTCATCCAATCCGTGCCATCCCTTCTCCTCTCGCAACCCTCACCTGCCTACCTTAAGAGCCCCCGTGATGGGCTGTTGCCCTGGGATGAAGACGAACCATCTTAGCCTTTGGGTGACCAAGGCTCACACGGACTAGTTCTTCCCTATCACTGGCCCTAGAAGTGAAGCATGTCGGTCTGATAACAGTGCATGGGTGACAAGCCAGTGCTCTAGGAGATTCCAGTGGACAGGAGATGATGGCGCACAAGAAGGGGCTCACCACGAATCATGGAGAACACAAAGACCATTTGGTATATGTTTTTGTATATATCTTGTAACATTCATATGCAATTTTTAGCTGTTTAGAAGAACCTTGATGGATTGCCAACTCACCCCCGTGCATTTACTATAATCCTAATAAATTAAAAAGTTAAATTATGATTTAAATGTGAATTTATTTATAAATGAGAGAATATTTCAATTTATGTTTTAATGAATTTGCAATTAATCTAAGCATGGAGGAGGATTTGTCAGTATAATAGTAAAAGAAGAAATTACAATAGTGAAATCAATGGATTTGATTAGCTACATTACTTCATCATACAAGTTACATTGTAGGTAAAGCTGAAGAACCAAAACACCCTGAGTGAACATGTGCAATGTTTGGTAAAGAGCTTATGCCACTAAATATGCAAGAAATTCATACATGTGAATCAAAAATGCATTAAGCCCTCTGTGGACCAGAGCCCAGCGCTTGAAGTGCTCTACAACAATATTAGCTCTTCACTGTTTGTATTACTGTTGATATTATTATTATTAAAATATGTGTAGAAAATAAAAAGTCCAAAAGTCATAAAAATAAGGGTGAAACACATAAAGCAATGTCCATCGCCACTTGCTATCAGCAGACTCTAAATACTTAACAGATAAAGTTTTTGTCTATCAATTTATTAAGATTTAAAGTAAATATCAGTATCAACGAAGGCCAGTCAATGTGTGGTAATAATTAATACTGTTTACCAAATGTTTTCCTTTTTTTTTTTTTTTTTAACTTCAGGGCCCTTCCTTTGCTCTTGAAGGCAGGCGTGGCCACGTGCTCGCTCTGAACAAGGACTTGCAGGCGGCAGAGACGCACACCCCGTGTGGTCAGAGCTGTAAGAGCCCCTAAACATATGGCCATATCCTCTTTCCCAGCCATCGTCAGAAGCAGCCTCCTTCACTTGGGTTCCCTGGGACAATGAAGAACAGAGACACCCCAGCAACCTTCACTGGACGTGTAACATGAACACGAAAAGAACGTGTTTTTGCCCCCAGGACAGCAGTGTTCGTCACTGTAGCATAAACTGGCCTGTCCTGGTTGACCACACCCTTAAGGGGAATATAATTTGGAGAAGTCTTTCTTGAAAGTAATTTGGCAATACATAACAAGTTTTAAAGCACCTCAAATTTAGGTTGGCTGCTTCACATTCCCATTCATTTATTCCTTTCTACATTCGTATATTCATTAGAAAGATATTTTGTGAACTTCATATATATCATGAAATGTAATAGATTTGGGGGAAACAAAAACAGCAGAACAAACAGGAGTCAACACAAGATTTTCTAGCAATTTCCTGTCAAAGATTCTTTTCTAAGACATAATTAGAAAATATAATTCATAAATAAGTAAACAAAAACATGCAAAATGCACATTATTATCTATTATATTGGTCAGTTTGATATAAAGCAAATATACAGGCACAAGAGAATGTTAAAATCAAATTTGTTCTCTTTATAGGATGAAATAGTCTGCTGTCATTTAAACTATACTTTTAAAATGATATTCATGAACACAGCAAGTGCTAATTGTATAATAATTAGTGAAGAAAGCAAAGCAGTATCCAAAGTATAGCATAATCTAAATTTTATAAAAGTATATGCATGTAACAAAAAATGTAAAGTTGTATATGAAATTATTAAAATTGGTTATCTCCAGATAGAAGAAAAATGATTTTAATTTTTTTCTTTATATATTCGTATGCAAAAGTTTAATAATGAACTTGTATTTTTATTAAATTTTTTTTTAAAAGTCATTAAAAACTGTCTACCAGTTTGCAGAGCCCTTGTGAGGATCAATTACATTTTTAGAGTGCTTACAATTTATGCATAACAACTACAACATTATTAAAACAAAACCCAGATCTAACTTCAAAAGAAACAGAAGGATTAAAAAAATAAATTGTAATCTGATCCAAAATGATAAAACTGTTTAGGAAAAAATATTTCCCATGGCTGAGTTCTCTGAAAAAAAGATTGGCTTTCATCCAGTAGGACTATAATATGCAAATAAAGTATAACGTTTGCATAATAATAGTCAACTTTCAGCCAACTCTCCAATTTTAAAGCTGAGAACACTGAACAAATAGAGATGTAATAACTGTTCTTTGCTGTAACCGTGGTGGAATCAGTTTTCAGTGAGCCACAAGAATGAAACAAAGTGGAAACTGCATCCTCTATTGTTGATGCGATTGTGCTGAAATTAACCACTTGAAAAGTGATGGGTTTTGTAGAACAAGACAGGGATGGAGAAGGGAACAGCAAGAAGGTGCTGTGTATTGCTATAAGCTGTTGTTGTTGTTTTTGCTATTCAATTCCTGAAATACCTGCATTTAATATTTTGGTGAAAAGGGGGAAAAAGTAATTAACACAAATATAAAAAGGTGAGATTTCAATGTAATTTTTCACATTAATAGATTAAAGGAGAAACAACATACTTTCTCCATCTCCATAGACACAGGAAAAAGATTTCATGGCCTGTAGCTGGCCATTCACCATTTAAAAAACACATGATCCTTTACATTCTGGGAATGAAGGAGATCTTCTCTGGCACGGTAAGGAGTACCTACTAAAAACCTGCAAACATGACACTTTGTGGTGAAATATGAGAAGTATTCTATTTAAATCAGAAATAGTATCATGTTGCCAATCTCACACAGTGTTTAAGATGATATTTTGTTGCTCTAGTGGAAAACAATGTGAAAAAGCACTTAAAACCAATGCAAAGGAGGAAACAGTGTTGCCATAAGAAGAGCATGTGGTTCTCCACACAGAAAAATTGAGGAAATGAATGGTCAGACTTTTAGAAACAACACAATTTGCCTGAGGCTGATGGACACCAACTGACATTGAAAGATGAATATTTCCTTCACAACAGGGATAAAGGAGTTTAAAAATAAGTACGACATAAAAAAGATACTGCTCATGACAGAAAAAACACAAACAAAAACCAAAACTATGCCATGAGATTAAATTACTTTTAACAAAAAACATACAGGTCCATTAAGTATGAAAAAGATTGTGAAAGCCAGAGAAGATCAAATAAAGGAAGAGAACTGTCCTATTCATAGGTAAGAAGACCCGGCACAGCATGTCGATTCTCCCCAAATTTGCCTATAAATTGAAAACAAAGTCACTCAAGGTCTCAGCAGTGATACTTTTGTGAAAGCTAACAAATGAATTCAAAAATTTATATGGAAAATTAAAGGTGCACAAATACCTAAAATACTTTCAGAGAATCAGAACTGGCAGAGGAACTGTCACAGCAGATATGAGGATGTGTCATAAAAGCATGTGGTCCAACCACGTGGTATTGGTGAAGGAGTAAACAAAGTTGGGAGGAGTACAATGGAGCCATGCTCACATAATAAAATAAAGTAAAATAAAATAAAATAAAATAAAATAAAACAAAAAATAAAATTAGACTCCTAATTTACATGATACATAAATATTAATTTCAGTTAGGTTAAGAAGTTTAGTGTGGAAAATAACTCTAAGAAAATCCTTCCCCATCCTAGTTCTCACAAAGTTATTCCTGTACAGTTAAACTACACAAAAAATATTCTCAAGTGATAAAAATATAGCAAATTTGATTATTTCAAAATATAAGACTTCTACCTCTCAAATTACACCATAAATGTTTAAAATACATGTGACAGGCTGGGAAAGGATAATCTCAGGGTATGTAACAGGCAAGAGATATGTATGCGTAATAAATGAAGAGCTTTTAGAAATCAGGAAGAAAAGTGTATGAAAGCTCAACTCACAGAAGAAATCCAACACATCTATGAAAAGATGCTTCGCTTCACTAATAACCAGAGAAATGCACATTAAAACAGCAAGAAATTCCATTTGTATAAAAGAGAGACAGGCAAGAAGTACAAAGCAGGATAGAGTAATGCTCTGGCCAGACAGCCAGGGAAACAGGCTCCTCTGCTCTGCCTGTGGGGAGTCTCAATAGCGCAGCTATTTTGGAGACAGCGTGTGAGCATCTTGGGAAATTTAACAATGTGCTTGCCCTGTGAGCAAGCAATTCCGCTTCTGGACATGTAACCTAGACGAATTATCGCATATGCACAGAGCAGATATGTATAAGAATGTCTATTCTAGCATAGTTTGCAATATCGAGAGGTTGGAGACAAAGTGTCTATCAGTGGGAGAGCAGGTCAAAAACATGGTACTGGTCAGAGAGCACTGACTCTGCAGTTGTGTTTTTCTTGCTATATCAGTGCAGAAATACCTCGAAACCAAAACAGAGAATGGAAAAGCAAAATGGACATCACTAAGTACGGTGTCATATCCTCTAATTGATAGAGGACATAAATCGATAATGGAGACAAAAGAGTGTATAATATTAAGAATGCAATCTGTGTATCTATACACATAAAAAACAGACTAGAACAGGATACCTTTTTGTTTGATGCTTGATCCTTAGTACGGAAGTTGGCAGTACACAGGCCTAAGTTTAGCTGTATCTTTACCATTGAATGTCTTGAAATAGACTTCAATCAAACAGTATGCGAATGTCAGCTGTTCATTGCAAATGGTAGAAGTATGGGATTTTGTTTTCCTATTCTTGGTCATTATTTCTGGTTTTTAATTTTTTAAAAATAAAATTATGAAAAATCTCTAATTGTCAAAACAATATCATATTGGTATGGTTTGTTGGAGCCTGTCCTTTTCTCTAATGTCTCATGCATATGGCTTTTATGCTTTTGATCTTCCAGTCATCCTTAATAAAACTTCAAAGTCATGTTGGAGCCATTTAAACTATTCAATAGGCATCTGAGAAAGGAAAACTCAATTGGAGTCCCAGGGCTTTAAAATATGTTTAGCTTTGATAATATCTCGCGTTCATATGAATCCTTTCATCCCCAGAATAGACAGCTCTTCAGACACATTAGTGCAAGGGTCCCCACAGTCCCCCCGTGAGGCGGGATGTTGGCCGGCCTTGTTTAGAAGAATCCAAACAGTGATGCATTTAGATGCTATGGAAGCCGGAAAAAGGCAAGATCAGTTGCCAGGTCCACGATACCCGGGATATGCAGCCATGTGATTTGGGATAATTCCCTCTTCATTCATAGTTCCACACCCATCTTCTTCATTATGTATGCTTAATTTCTCAATTCACAGTTCCATGATTATCTTTTCCAGCTCTTTCCCCTTAGCCATTTTCAGTTTTCTTTTAAGAAGAACATACCTAGAATCTTTTAAAAATTTTAACATAATGACTGCTTCATTGTGTAGTATCACGTTATGATCACTTCCCTGCCTCTGACGCGGGTCCTCCTTCCCGGCTGCTGCTGAGTTTCCCTGGGAATAAGTACGTCTTCCCTTTTGTGATGCAGGTGCATTAGAATCTGCTGTAGTTTTTGGTAGGATGCCACAGAGAGCTGTAAGATCTCTTGCCAGGAAAACTGTTTGTATGTCCGGGAATGGGAGTAGATGAAGCAAGTATTTGCCACGCGAATTAACTCTTTACATGACTAGAATGCATTGGTAAAATGCCATCTTCCATGTCCATTTGTGGGTTGTAGACGTGGCTAGAACAAGTCCCCAGGGCTTGTCTGGGTGGGGATTCCCCGGAAGCATTACCTGAGAGCCTAAAAATGACCCACGTCATTATATCTGACCTCCATTTCTAAATGTCCACAGACTTTACATCGGAGACGAGAAATAAGTGACAAAGGACGAGGACACAGATGGAAAAGTTTTCAGACATTCGGGATGACAAACGTTTGCATGTGCCTGTGTGTCTCCTCCTCTGAGCTTTTTCCTTTTGGTTAAAGGGAGGCTGTCGCTATTCTGTGGCCGTGTGCTTTTCCTTTCACTAGGTTAAAGCCCGCAACCATTTCAAAGAAGCAGCAGCTCACAGCAGGTGGCTGGAGACAGAACAGAACCTTAACCAGCCACTGGGACATCAGGTCCATGTGGCCTGGGACTTGGTCAGTCTCGTTGACCTGAGAGTAGGATCAGGGATATAGTATCAGGGATCACCTATATAAATATTTGGTGAACCAGTGCTAACAATTGAACGGCCAAAATACAAGTATGCTTCCTGAGACTTCCTAGTAAGTTCCTGCAAAAGGGGTGTGTGTGTGTGTGTGTGTGTGTGTTTGTGCGCGCACGTGTGTGTGTCTTTAATGGCCTGCCTTTTTCATGCCAGTTTCTCACTCTAACAGGTGTGTTGTTAATGGTCTTAAAACCAGGCTGCCGGTATTCAAATATATCCAGCCCAGGCAAATCTCTAAACAAAACCTAAATAAACCATTCTGGACCCAGAGAGTTATTTCGTATGCGCATCTGAGCAGCCAGCCGGCCGTCCTGCAGATCGGCGAGCAGTGTTCTCAGAGCAGCATTCTAATGTGCAGCTGCGCTGGGCCAGCCCAGCAGGCCGGGTGGAAGGAGCCCTGGGCCAGCCCCAGCCCATCCATCAAGCCCATAAACCACACCAGAGCGGAGCTGAATGAGGCTCAGATCACGAACAATTCGGTCTTGCTCTCACTGATGTCATGCGTGCTGGCAGACGATCCCCGGGTATTGGGCATTTACACGCCTCCAGCTCCCATTATCTGCCCGCATGATGTGCTTTTCCTCTGCTCCTGGCCCCCTCTCCTGCGCTGCATATGTGTTGTAAAACTGAGCATGTGGCCTCTGCTAAATGGTGTGTGGCTTGTGCTCGAACAGCCGTGAATAACCACGTGCAGGCCCGTCGGCTCCCTCCTGCCTGTGATTTAGGGTGCGCTTCCGTCAGCACTCCGTGGCTCGGTCCTGGCCCGCGAACCACGCTCACGTGCTCTCCAGACTGCACATGTCACGCGGCCTAGAGCCAAGCCCTTCCGTGTGCCTATGTTGATTCTCCTTTGCCGTGAGTGGGCTGTGTCTTCACTCCACACAGGCCTCGGAGGTGAACGTCGCCTGGTAGAAATAGGTGTCGCTTCTATTCATGGTTTTGAAAACAACCATGCCACGGACTGATGAGTCTGCTTCTTTTTCACGCTAGTAGGGAGTAAACAGATTGGACCATCAGGCTGGGTGGCTCAGAGGTTTGGTCACAGACATTCGTCACAAAGAGGTGACATTCAAACCTGATTGTCGGCCACAGAGTTTGTAAAGCCAAAGGCTCTGGAAGCTACTGTCCGAGGGACGGGAGAATTTGCCAGCCCTCCACGCCACACCTGCCCTGAAAGACCCGCCCGCTCAGCAGGGCTGTGGCTCCAACGCAGGAGAACGGAGCGTGTCCCGCTGTGGCCTGCGCGTTGCCAGCACTCAGTGCTTGATGTCCCCACCTGTGTGTGGAGGGCAGGGGGAGGTGGTCAGCTGGGGGCGGGGAAGATGGAAGGAAGAGGAGGGGTCATAGTCCCTGTCTGCGGAGCTGCTGGTGCGAGAGCCTCAGGGGACTGGCTCAGCCTGCTCTGGAGAAGGTTCAAGTGGACGATTGGCCCGTGCCCCTCACGCCACAAAGCGAGCAGTGAGCCCGGTATTTGCTCCTGAAGGCTGAGCAGGGGAAAATGAATGATATTCTCACAGCGTCGCGCATCTGCCCACAAACGCTCACAGACACAGTGAATCAAAAATCCCACAAAGGCTTTGGCAGTTATAAAAAAACACCAGGTCTGGACTTTAAAATGTTCTCAGGGACAAGATTACTGTCCCTTACTTCATGCTGGGCATTTTCCAAACTCTTCCTCTTTTAGCTGTCACCACAGTCCTGTGGGAAATTGTGCCAGTCAGGACAGGGCCAGTTTTGCTGAGGTGACAGCACCACGCCTGGAGGTTTATCTCTCGTTCACAGTCCGCTGGCTGGGATGCCTCCAGCTTCCCAAGGCGGGTCTCTGAGGTTTAGTTTGTGTCCCAGCTGCTCTAATCTCGTGGCATTCCCATGTCAGCACCGGCTTCCTGATCATTGTTGCAGGGGGAGAGAACACGGAAAATCACGGTCCTTAATAGTTTCGAAAAGAGTGACACACTGCATCGGCTAAAATAAAACACATTCTGCCCCTCTGAAAGGCTGCAGAAGGAACAGAAAACTGGATATCTTGGGAAGTGTTGGTAACGGGTCCCAGTGACATATGATCTCCTGTGTCCGACGGGAGAGTGCGCTTTGCTATGTGGCACAGACACTGAGTGGTAGACCCCGCTTCTGAAACAGCTTGTTCTCACCCACGACTCTGCTCTTTGCACACCACTCGTGCACGACACTCATCTGGCTTGTCTGCATGTGCCATGTGGCTTGGGGCCGTGGCTGCATGTGGCATAGTCGTCACCCCTTCTCCTTAGTCACAGTCTCCTCTTGGCTCCCCGGCTTCTGCACTCCTGGTCTTCCCATCCTTGCAGGGTCCTTTCCCGGTTCTTGCTTGTCCCCTCTGACTTGGAATGTGTGTGTTCCCCATGTCCAGAAATGCTTTCCCTGTAGTCTCTCTTCTCTATCTGACATCTACAGAGCTTTCTCTGTCCCCTATTTTAGATCCTGCCATTAATGATCTTACGTTAACCTCACTGCAGTCAGACGGCATCCTCTGTAAGACATGAATCTTTTTCAACTCATGGAGACTTGTCTGATGGACCAGAACGTGACCTTTCCTGGCAAATGTCCCTTGTACATGTGAAAAGAATGTGTATTCTACTATTGCCAGATGGAGTGTCAATTATGCAGAGTTGTTTGATCGTTTTGTTAAAATTTTCTATATCTTAAGTGATTTTTTGTCTATTTCTTACATCAATTATTGGGAGTGGGCTATTAAAATCTCAGAGTATAGTTGTGGCTCCTTCCATTTTCCTCATAGTTCTACCACGTTTCTCTCCTTTCCCTTCTTTTGAAGTTCATAGACATTCAAGACTGATACACTGTCTTGATTAATTGACCCCTTTATTATTATTATCTTTGCAACTTTCAATAATCTTTACTCTAAAATCTACTTTGATATTAGCATAGCCACTCCAGGTCTCCAGCTTTCTTTTGATTGGTGTTAGCTTTGCGTCAGTGCTTCCAGCTCTTTCCTTATAGCCCATTTGTGCCTTTTTTATTTAAAGTGCTTTCGTGTAGGTAACACATAGTTGAGTCTTGCTTTTTAAATCGAGTCTGATTACCTGTCTTTTAATTAGAGTAGTTAGATTTATGTTTGATAAGACAATTGCTATGGTTAACTCTAAGTCTGTTCTCTTGCTATTTGTTTTCTATTTCTCCCAGCTGTTTTTAGTCCCACTTTTCTCTTTTTATGACATCTTTTGAATTAATTGAGACTTTTCTGTCATTTCATTTAGTCTCCTTATTGGGTACAATTGATAAGGTTAATACTGTACATCTTTAGTTTATCACAGACTTCCTTCAGGTGATATTCTACCACTTTGCATATTGTGTAAGAATCATCCAATAGTACATAATTTCACTCCTCTCCTCCCAACATTTGGCTATTATTAGCATATATTTTACTTTTACATGTCATAAACCTCTTACTACATTGTTACTACTTTTATTTAAGGAATCAATAACCTTTTAAAAAATTTAAATAAGAGAAAATATAATATACATTTATCATTCTTGGTGCTCTATTTTTCTTTGTATAGGTCCATATTTCCATCTACTGTCATTTTTGCTCTTCCTAAAGGACTTCTTTGAACATTTCTTGTACTGCATGTTTGCTTATCATTAATTTTCTCAGCTTTTATATAAACCAAACAGTTCTCCTTTTTATTATATATATTTTTGTGGGGTAAAGAATTCTAGGTAGATAGCATTTTTTTCTAACATACCTTAGAGATGTTCCTCTATCTTCTTGCTTGCATTGTTTCTGATGAGAAATCTGCTGTCATTTATTCCTGTAGTCCTTGGTATATATCATGTCTCTTTACCCCCTCTGTCTGCTTTTAGGATGTTCTATTTATCAGTAGTTTTGAGAAATTGGATTATGGTGTATATTTTTCGTGTTTGATTGTGTCTTTTTCGTGTGTAGTCCTTTTCATGTTTCTTGTGCTTGAGGTTTAATATGCTTCTTGGATTTGCAGCTTTACATTAGTAGTTTTCATCAAATTTGAACATTATTTTTTCGGACGCTCTTTCTGACCACTGCTCCTGTCCTTATGGAACTCCAGTTACATATATAATGAGGATTTTGAGCATGGCTGGTAGAAAGAGGCACTATTCCCAGCTCTATGTGAGCACCACGTATGGTTCCTCCAACCCTTGAAGGCGATTTTTTTCCCCTGGTCTTGGGTAACTCCCTCATCTGCATATACTGATCACCTTCTCTCTGAGGCCTTCCCAGTTTGTGCTTTCAAACATTGAACACTGCCTCCTTCCTGTCCATCCAGGTTCTCTCCCGGGCTTGACTATTTCCCACTGCACTTACAACCTCGGACATGGTGAGCTCTGCAAGGTAGGGATTTGAATCTGCCCTGTTCACTGCTGTATCCCCAGCATCTAGGACAGTGCCAGGCACACAGTAGATTCTTGATAAATATGTACCGAATGAGTAAATAAATGATTAAAAGTTTGTATAAGTCAGTGAGTGAATATATGACTGGATGCTCAATTGAAAATAAATTAATAAATGAATAAACCACTTTAGAGAAGACTATATGAATTCCATCTTATGTAAGCGAAAACTGATCATGTTTCCTTAGACCAGTGTTCTTATTCCATTGTTATTAGGTGAATGTTGCTGGTCTAGTCTTTGCTTATACAGAGAATCTGCCGTATGTGTCTCAGCCTTAATGCTGGAGGCAAGCAGGGGATCAGGGAAGGACTGGAAGACATCCTGCTACTTGAGAGGAAGTCACCAGTAGGCAGCTTCTCCACCCATGATGTGTGCCGTAACAAAATCTAGAGGCTCCAGGTAGAGCTGACTGATGTAGCACTCAGGGAGGGTAAATCTTGACCAGGCATAAGCCAAGAAGGAGGGGGAAAGCAGGCTCAGGGGAGACTGGAAAGCCAGAATGAAGGATGGGGCAGACAGCTGCAGATAAACACAGATAAACCGACGAGTAAGGACTGCAAATAAAAAGGCACAGAAGACTCACGATGAAGGCCTGTGTACGCCACACGACCCATGTCAGTTCTGCTGCCTGGCGAATTCTTTTCCAGATGCCCTTCATCTTGGTCATTGAAGACCTCTGTTCATCAGTCCTGGGATTTCTAACACAAGCTGTTCTCAAGCCATCTATCTCGGGTTGCCAAAGGAACATTAATGCTTTTCAAGCCATAAACAGTCCTGAAAACAAGAATATTGCATGAATAAGGCCAACGTGTTTCTTTGGCTTCAAGATGGCTATTTGGAAGAGGAATGCTCTGAGAATAGTACTCGAGCATGAGTGCTAATGTCCCAGAAGAGTGGCACAGTCCCATCTGAGTCCCTGTGAAGTAGAATGCTTGGGTCTTCCTGGGTTTGGTGGAAAAGGCTAAGAAAATACTGTAAACCTATAATAAATCATATATTTGGCAAAATAATTTATAAAACATTAATCATAATTTGAAAAATAATATGCAGAAATGTCAGAACTTTGGAAGAGTTTTTAAAATATGTACATTTTCTAGTCAAAGAAAAAAATATTTTTTACAAATTGTGATTGCATGACAAAGAGTAGCTCTTTTCAAAAAGCAATTTCTGACGCTTGCATTACATCATAGGTATGAAAGCTCACTAAAGAGCAATAACTGCCAGCATCCATTACAGAGAAAGTTTTAAAACATGAGTCGATTTTGAGTGTATTCTTTGAGACGCACGCTTACTTGTTATCTAAATAATTTTATATTCTTTCAGAACATAGGTCAAAATAGTCCTTTATTGAACCTGGGTCTGATGTGAAATTCAAATTGAACTGTAGAAATTTCAATACAATGCCATTTGTTATAAAATATCAATGACTTTGGTGAATTTGGAACGTCTTGCATAAAAACGCAAATTACTGGCTTTGGTATCAAAAAGAAAATCTGAACACTGTGATACATTTTTTTGTTGCTGTTCTTCAGAGCTGTAAATATTCATAGCTACACACACACACACACACACACACACACACACACACACACGCAAGGGCTGTCTGGAAAGTATTCAGCCATGTAATATGAAAAACAGTATTAACCATGGATGGATACTTTCCGGACAGCCTTTATATATATAACCTAATATACATATTTGTGAATCTTTTGCCAAATCATGATTCCTGGGCCGTTAGCCTATATCACTGCAAAAATCCAGGAGGGTAGAAAATGCCTCCACGGTGTGTTCCCACTTCCAGTCTTGACCATGCTTTTAAATAGAAGATGCTTTAGCTGTTATCTCATGAGCAACCTGCACAGTAGCCAGCAATAGTTTCTCTGCACCTCCCACATTGGCTAAGGAAATTCTTAAGCTCTGTTGCATCTTGGCAGCAGCAGAACCGTCCTGAAAGTATCATCAATGTGCATCACTTTGCTGTCCTAGCCACACCCTTACAGGAAAGGGTACAGCTGGGGGCATTGACTCTCTCAAGCTATGCCCATTTTATCTTCCTCTCTTTGCCTTTCTCATGAAAGTTCATTCCAGAGCAGTTGGACTCACTAAATGGATGCTTAGGATTTATGCTGTATCATCCCTCACCTCTCAGGCTGACATTTGGGATCCTAGCACACCCCATAGAACTGGCTATGGACTCAACTGTTTTAATTGGGAATACCATTGAAATTATAGTCTCGTTGAATTTTAAATCAATGAAATTACATTAAAATTATAGTTACATGATTGCTTGAATTAAGGAACAAACAGTTAAGTGAGGAAGGAAGAGTTACCAGACCTACTAATGAGATTTGGTAATTTACATAATTAAATGGAATGGAATTTAAAAAGTGGCAGCTACTTAGTTTATGCTGGGGTGATTTCTAAGAAATGAACATATATGTCCACCCTCTCAGATTTATGGAAGGTGTAAAAATGATGTTTTACAAACTCAATTTCTGAAAACAGAGAATGTTTAGATCAAAAAATATTTATCTTCCACCCCTTCCAGGCTCCCTGCAGGAAATGCAGGAGGTTTATACACACACAGGAGGGGCAGGGTAGGAGCTTTGCGATTAGAAATGAGCAATGTGTCTTCCGAAGTACTTCAGAGCTACTGAGCACGTTAGCCGCCACTGCCCTTTGGTTGCTGTGACACACCTGCTCATGAGGAGGTGAGGTGCTCTACCCCTGCCTGGGGAGGGGCGGAAGGGAGTGCGGGCTCGCGGCCTTTCTGTCCCAAGCCTGGGCTGGGAACCGCCCCATGACTTGCTCAGCATAAATGTGTAGACAGGGAAGGATCTTCCGCACCATCCACTTCCCCGGGGCTCATCTCCTCCCTGAACCAAGCTCCTCTCTTGCCCTTTCCAGAATATTAAAAAACACACAAAAAATACCCCCACTGTTGATCAAAGGGGTATTTATTTTTGGCTGGAGAGCAGCATGGATGTAGAAGCAGCATTCCTTTTCCTTACTTAGATCAGCTCCAAGACTCCCTTCCAGCCGCAGACTGGATTTGAGGGCACTTACCTGGGGGCAGGTGTCCCTCACTTGCTCAGACCATGGCTGTATGTGAGAGGAATTTCACATCACCAGGATCTAAACACCTAGGTGAGCTCACTGCTTAAGGCAACTAATGCATGGAGAGTCTTGCAAAGCAGATTCTGCAAGATTTTTGATGTGTCTGTTTTTGATGTGTGATTTTTCTTTATCATGTTCGCAACTTATCAGAAAACATTCAAAGTGTACTGGATTCAGAGTCTTAAAAATCAGTGAAAACAGAAATGTTGTCATTCACTCAAACCTTAACTTTCTCTTCTTCGGCTCATTTTTGGCAATGGGATTTGTAAACCAAAAAGTGAGATTATACTTTTATTTTTCTCAGAACTCATCTTGATGGTTTCCACTCTGGTGATGTTACATTTTGGCACAATTCAAATATCAACTCTTTGCTCCCCCTTTGAGTCGGCCTCCCTCCTGCACAGGTATTGTCTGGAGATTGTCCTCTGCCTTCGTCCAGGTAGCTGCAGAAAGCAAAGCCACAAAGACTTGTTTGGGGACACCATGTCCAGAGCAACACTCCTCTGACAACTTATTGACCAATGTTTGGGAAAGAAAGTGGATCGTCTCGCAGTCAACAGTCCGCCCTCTGAGTTTAGCATGTTTCTTGGATCATTGAACAGCAGTACCATCTACCGCTTGCAGAACAAAGCACCCAGCCCCAGCCAGCCTGCAGGGCAGCTGCCAGGAGTGAAGATAAGTTGTACCTTTTCCTCTCTGTTTTCTGCTTAGATTTGTGCTAGAAATTAACCCCTGACATGCTCACCTTACTGAACTTCTAAACAAAACAGGAAATCGTTGGGCTAGGAAAGAACAATCGTTACGGAAGTGTTCCTTTTCTGGAGGAGAACAAAAACAGAAATGACAATTATAAAGAAAGTCCAGAGAAACCTGTGAGAGTTTTAGCTTTACTTTTAGCTTAGTTTTGAATTAAATAAACAAATTTTATATGAAGTTGAGTTTAAGACTTTTTTGGAGGAGAGATTAGAGGTCAAAGGCTCATTTATATATTTTTATTTGTATGACACCTTCACTGATATAACTGTCTTATATAAACATAGACCTTCTGCCCATCACACATTTGAAGTTAGAGATTCCTTGGTTAGGGAGAAGGCAGACCTTATTTTCCACCTTTATACCTCCCTGGACTGTCCACTAATGGATTCCACAGCTGGAGCCCTGGTGGTCATTTCTCCTGGTGACCAGAGCTGACATCTGCCTCTCAAATCACATGTGTCCAGCCCAGAGACACAGCCAGCACGGCTCAGCCTTCCCACTGGGAAGACCTCGACTGGCATTCACTCTGTTGGTCCTTGGTGGCCTCCCAATGGGCCATACCTCCCAGGGTGACTGTTCCTGTGGAATAATCTTTCACCCTGGGACACTTCTCAAGCATCTGCTGGGATTTAGAAAAAAGAACAGAGTTGCTCTTTTCCTCTGGGTTCCAGATTCCTCTGACTCCTGGGTGACCTGGAAAGAGACCGAGGGTTGTGACTTCATCCTGAGGGGTCCGAGCTCCTTTCTGAATGACTGCTCAGGGGGACACAGCCGCTCTCCTCGAACATGGCACAGGGCAGATCCAGCTGGGCCTTGGCGCTCGGGCCAAGCCTTCTACCAACCGCCCAGAGAGCACGGCTGCCCCACCTTGGCCAGTGCTTCTGCCCCCAGAGGGTGCCCTACGCCTTCCGCCCCAGGCTGGGACCAGGGGGCGGGTGGGGGACTTGTCCCAGGATCCTGAAGAAAGATCTTCGTGAGGACAGGAAAGGGAGCCAACAGGAGATGTCTGAGGCAGCAGCGCAGACGTGCGATGACGTGGTTGTTTTGCCAACCAAAGTCTTTTGGGGAAAACATAAACTTCATTATTCTCTCCCGGGAGAGTTTTCAGGGCAATAAAAGGAAATCTAATCAGAAAAGTAAATGACAATTTTTGGTTTCAAAGTTCACACGTAAAAGGAAAGCTGGCTTGAAATTTGGGTGTTTTGCTTTAGCAGGATGGAAGTGCTGGCTAAAATCTGCACTTAGACATTTCCAGCCCGAGGCTTAACCGAGTTTGGAGGAGCAGAGTAGCGGAGGCTGGCTTGGGCGCTGCCTCAACGCCAACCCGACACAGCTCAGAGACGGGACCTACGCTGAGCCGGCTCACTGACGAAGAAAGGAACCTCATCACTCCTGCGGGTCGCGGAGAGCAGAGCATTGAGAGCAACATAGTGGAAATGTAATTGCAGGGCTTGGGGAGAAAGGTCCGCAAAACCAATCCTGAGAAACACCAGTAAATTTCAAACCAGGAGCAATGGCTTCGGATTGCCATGAGATCACAAAATTCTGGGGCCAGTGTGGATTTGTCATTGCTGCCGTGATACTCTGAACTTATCCACTTCAGCATATACTGTTTACGTGCAAGCAATTTGTCATTTTGATCATTTCTGAGTCTTAGCCTGAAATGTGCCTTTCGGTTATCCATATTTACAGCATTCACTGTTGGGAAAAATTGAAAGCTTGGGAAGTTAATAATGAAAGATAAATTGCAAAAGCCAGACATTTCTGGATAGTGTGAGAAACCCTCAGCCAATTTCTTCCATCTTCCAGTCTGAGAAAAAGGTAAGTGTGTTGCAGTAACAGCCGTGGCCTTGGTCCCCCTAAAATCTCCCGGTGCCGGAGGAGTCACGTCAACAGGTCAGACAGTGGCAGGCCACTTGTCCAGAGCCATCGGGGAAGTGCTGGGGAGGACAGTTGCTACCATCAGAGGACCTGCAGTTGCCACGCAGTGTTGGCCTGTTAATTTTGGGAGGAGGGTGAGGAAGGAAGGGATATTATATCTGACAAACTTAAATTCCATTTCTGAGTCTCCATAGCACACGGAAAATCACATCTATTAGATTTCCATCACAGCCATGATAAATCACCACCAACGGAGCAGTTTAAAACAGCACAAATTTGTAATTTTGCAGTTCAGCAGGCTAAAGTCCAACACGGTCTCACTGGGCTAAAATCAAGGTGTTGGCAGGCAGCATCCTGCCTTTCTGGGCGGCCTAGGAAGAATCCAGCTCCTGGTCTTTTCCAGTTGCTAGATGCTTGCTCATTTGTTTTTTTGTTTGTTTGTTTTATTTTGTTTTGTTTTTGGTGAAAACAAGTTAGTGATTGCATAATTTTATTGAAACTAAAGTTCAGTTAAAAATAAAGTTCCTTACACTTTTCTAATTTTTTCTTTTTCACGTGATTTTTTTTTTATTTTAGAATACAATGGGGATACAAACGTTTTGGTTACATAAATTGCTTTTGAACCATTTGAGTTAAAGTGTGCTCATCCCCCCCGATAGGGTGCGTGGTACCCGTTAGATGTGAATTTATCCGTCCCCTCCTCCCCCGCCCACACCTGATCGATTTCCAACGTGCACATAGGTGTTGATCGATTCATTCCAATTTAGTGGTGAGTACACGCGGTGTTTGTTTTCCATTCTCGTGATAGTTGACTTGCTTGTTTGGATGGTTGGCAGAATTCTGCTCCTTGAGGTTGAGGTTGCAGGACTGATGTTGTTTGGAGCCAGCTGTCTGCCGAGACCGCCCCAGCTCCTGCAGGCAGCTTCCCCTCTGGCACTAGGCTCACTTCCTCTGTCTTCAAGGCAAGCAATGGTGGGGCGATTCCCTCTCACGTCACATCTCTCAGTCTGTGCGGGCTGTGGGATTAAACCGCATCCACACAGATAATCCAGGGTCATCTCCCCATCCCAAGACCCATAATCTTTTTTTTTTTATTTCAGCATATTATAGGGGTACAGATGTTTAGGTTACATATGTTGCCCTTGCCCCCCCTCCCCACTAAGTCCGAGTTTCAAATACGTCCATCCTTCGGGCGGTGCTCATTGCACTCTTTGTGTATGCACATACCCGTCCCCTCTACCTCCTTCCGCCTCCCCCCTCCCCGCTGCCCAACATCCAATAGATGCATAATCTTAATCTCATCTGCAAAACTTCTTTTGCCCTGTAAGGTAATGTATTCACAGGTCCCAGGGATTAGCGTGTGAGCATCTTCGAGGGTCATTATTCTCCCCACTGCCCTAGAAATGTAAGGATATAAATAAGATTATAAGGCTAATATTTACCTCATATACTAAAAGTGAGTAATTTTATTCTAGTTGAAAATGTTTTTACTTAATTAACACAAACTTCTAAAGACTTTTCCTAGTGGGGGCATTCAGATTTGGTTAAAATTATGAAAATTGAGTTGTTTTAAAGGTTATTAGATAATTCACTCTTCTTTCTAACTCAGACTGACCTCCAGTACTCGCTGACGTCAGATGTTAGTTGGGAGCTAACCGTACGTACCCCGTGTGCACCAGCGTGTGCCCGGGGTCTGGGCACCGCCCTGCCGCTTCCCTGGGCCCTTCTCTCTGAGATCCCCACTTCCTTCCACTGCTGGGTGCCACCACCATTCTCAATCCCTTGCTTTCCTTCAAAGTACCGGTTTATCGCCTGGTTTCCCCACTGGGAGTCATGAGAGCAGGGATGATCCAAACCTAGTGCACCGTGCCTAGAGAGAAGTAGGTGCTTAATAAAAAATTATAATCTATGGACAAATGAGTGAATGAGTAAATGGGAAGGTGGATGGAAGGATGGATGAATCAGTGACTCTGTAGAATAGTTTCTTGAATTGAGAAGTATTTTCAACCAAATAACTTGGCTTCTACTCAATGCTTGGATTCTGTGATTCTCTAAGTCTGGCCACAGCAGGAAACATAATTCTTCTTACTTGTTTACTTCTGTGTGATTTTTAAACATTGTCACATCTGTTATCTCCTTTAGTTTATATAATATCACTGACATAATCAGAATAAGTAGGTATTATCCTTGTTTTCAGTATTAGGAAGTAGAACTAAAAAGCTAGTTAGTGTGGAAGAAAGGACAGAATTCTGGGATCGTCATTTCCAGTCCAATATGTTTGTTCCGTATTCAGACTCCTGCACAATCAAGAATCAGCTGGGCTATCAAGCCTACACATATACAAATATTAATAGTATGTATGGGTCTAAATTTCAAATTCTGGTTTTAAAAACCAGAAGTTGAGTTTTTCCTGAATTCCCAAGGCTAGACCACGCCCAGGGAGCACTGCGGAGTAGAGTGGGAATGTACGGTCTTTAGTCATCTCACCTACGACTGTCCTTTCTTCTTGGGCAAGATATTTTTTTCTCTATTTTTTTATTTTTTCTAATAATACCAGGATACTAATACTATGTTTTCAGGGTCAGAGAAAGACATGTGTCTAAAGTACTTGGGTCAACAGACTAAAGCTCTCTAAGAACTCAAAGTCTGAAATTATATTAATAGTTTCTACATGTTGAAGATCAGTCTTATGTCTCAACATGTGTCCTGGCACTGTGTAGAGACACTGTCCAGAGAAGAGTGAGCCGTTTTTCCCAAATCCGAGGACGCTCTTTGCAGACTGGGACTAGAGATGTTGTCAAGTTGGGTAGACAGCCAAGTGGAGTTTGCGTTTACTACGTCTTCTTCCCTTTGAAAACCCTCACGATGTGTCTGTATGTTTCAGCATTAGACTCCATTCCATTACTTTTGTCTTTTTTCCTCTTCCCTACAGTTAAAAATAAATTCATCTAAGAATCCTTTTTCCTGGCAAACATAACCTCTAAATACAGCCATTGGAAAGAATTATTTCTTCTGTATCTTTGAAGGAAAACAGCCCTCCGACCCTACCTTTCCAACAGGATCCTGGCGTACCTGCCGTCAGACCCAGCGAGGAGGGGCACCTTCTTCCAGTAGACTCCTTTCTCCAGCAAAGGCTGCCATTTATGGCACCTGACTGCATTGAGCTTTGTTTCTCAAGAGATTGGCCTTCTGTGTTCTAAGAGTCCCCACCTTAATTAATTTACATCATGTGAACTTCTGGAGATGATTTGTTCTGTGTTGTCAGATTGCAGAGCCTTTGAGCTGCTGCCAGAGGAGCTGAGAAGCTTCATGCTTTCCTTTCACTGCAATGTGTACCACAAGGATGTCAGCCGGCCTCGCAAAGGAGCAGGACTTACATAAATCTCTGCCATTTGCACTCAAGGACTTCGGGACATGTTTATTTTCTCATCGTTATTATTTTGGCGTCTGCTTTTGAGAGCCAGCCTGGGTGTTAAGGACCATCACCCAGGGTGCGGCGTTGCCATAGAAACCTGGGAAAGCATATTGGGCAAATGTTCATTTTAAATCTTCTTCATAAATAATCATTAAGGGTGTGTTTAATTACATTTCTGATGCAACAGGAAAAGAAAGAAGAGGAAGAGGAAGAGAAAGAGGATCAGGAAAGCACATACCTTACATTTCTTTTTGGCTGTCAAGCTAAATTGGCTTATTTCAAGTTTCTTTTAACAAGATCTTCCTCTAAGAAGCATTGTGATACTGACTGTCTGAGTATCAATCTCTCCTAACTTTTTCCTAAGGAAGCCTTGACTTCAATGGGTCTAAAGTGCTCACATTTGGGAAGAAGCTACCCTGTGCAGATGAGCCCAATAAGCTCGTGGAGACAGGACCAGGATTCCCAGCCTGCAGGGTGGGGGCGTGGGGTTATGTGACGACTCACTACAGCAAGAGCCTGTCCAGGTGCGCTGTACCTGGAAGGAACAGCAGGCACCTCGGCTGAGCTGACCGAGCGCATCATGGCTTCAATGTCCTGCCCCACCAACGCTCACCGAGAGCTCTTGCTAGAGAAAGATGCATAAATATGATGCTTTCAGGGCGCCGTGTGCCTGTCTTCAGGATTACATAATGGTGGGCAACAGAGTAAATAGATCTGCATTATTTATTTTTGTAGAATTCATATGGCTCCATTAGGAAGATACCATTGTATACATTGTGACTGGCTTTTATTGGTTTTTAGTTTTTATTAACACACAAAGTCATTAGATTCACACTATCTGCAGTCTCTTGTCATATTTTGTAAAATTAAAAATGGCATGATAATTGGTGTTTTTCTGAAGTTTTCCTTAGTAGGACTTCTCCACAACACCTGCCAAAGCTTCCTAGATTAACACTTTGCACCGTGTCTCTCTCCCTGGAAGGTTGCTCTCTACGCCCGTTCAGCCGCCGCTTATGATTTTATAATATTTCTTATACAATTGAAAGTTCTTATAAATTGATAAATGATTTATTTATTTTAAAATTATATAAGAAACGTGTTCTCTTTCTACAAAGGAAAAGGGGTTCTGCCAATAAGAAACACCAAAGTGTGTGGATAGCTCATACTTAAAAACACACAGCTACATTCTTTTCCCTTAACTCAAATGCACAGTATGCAAACACAGGGCCTGAACCATACACTCACACAATCGCTCTCACATTTATGGATATTATTGACCAGATGGTGGATCGAGCTAAAGTTTATCCTTTCATCTCTGAACTTCTTAAAACAGGGACCACGTCCTATGTTTACTTTACATTTTTCGTGATATATATATTACATCTATCTACCATCAATCTATTTATCTATCTACCTGCCATTATCTATCATCTATTTATCCATCCATCTTTCATGTATCTATCCACTCATCTACTTAACATTCATCCAGCTATAATTAAAAACAATACATGGATGAATACACAGTGAAAATATAGACAATGCATAGTCTCCATAATGCATAAAATATCTTGCAATTTTCTTGTTTCGGGAAATGCGTTTACCTTCTAGCACTCAGAGACTCACAGATTCCTAGAGTCAGGAGACCCTCTGTGATTACAGATTATCAAATGTGCCCTTCTTGTTTGCAAAATGAAGAAAGAGACCCTCGCATATAAGAAAGAACTTGCCCAAACTCACTTGGCTTCTTAATGGTTGTCTGGAACTAGAATACGTTTTAACTCAACCATCTTACCCACATTTATTTCAATGGTGGATCACACCAGAGGAAGTTAAAATTAACTAAACGTCATCCTTATGTTGTAAGTGAAAGAGTTTTGATTGTAGCGCGGTCCCCATGGCATTAATACAAAGCAGCAAGGACTATCTGGGTAAGATTTGAAGTTGTTCCCCAGGATGAGGTCCCATCAAAGGTGGCCGAAGTAAGCATAGGGAGGAATGCTCTGCCCACGTGGACACCGCAGAGCTGGGGCAGGAAGAGTTACCGCTAATGGGCAGAGATGGCTCATCTCATCAGCTTTTCTGTTAGCCGTTCCACTCTCGATGCTCTGTTCATGGGGATAAGACGTGTACTTTCTTCTGGTTTTCTTAGCTCGGATGAGCTTTCTTTTCAACATTGAAAATGTTGTGGCTTGTGTTTTTTTTTTTTTATAATGAGGCCCTGCTCATCATTTTTCTGTTTTTTCTATAATGAGACCCTGGCTCATTATTATTTTATTTCTGTTTCTGTTTTCATTTCATAGTATTCGAAGATTATAAGTAATATCATCTCATTAATTCATTGCTGGCAGGAACAAGTACTCAGAGATGTATAATTATAAT
This sequence comes from Avahi laniger, assembly GCA_963575035.1. Classification (NCBI taxonomy): domain Eukaryota; kingdom Metazoa; phylum Chordata; class Mammalia; order Primates; family Indriidae; genus Avahi; species Avahi laniger. Next base: position 49,675 of record CAUYSK010039023.1, read on the forward strand.
GACTTTGGCACAAATCTTTGGCAGAATCTGGGGAATTTTGTCTGTAATTCAAAAGTATCTGGGCCTGTGGAAATCCTTCACAAAGCAAGCCACCAAATTACCTCTAACTGCTTTTGTTATGTCGAACAATTTTCTTTCCAAAGCAGTGCATATAGTATTACACAGGATGCAAAATTGTCTGTGGCCAGATTGCTATCTAAATATTTTTCGAGTGTTCCAGGGTAGTAGTATTGTGCCAAACAGAGGAGAGAGAGGCTTTTAACTCTCCCACAGCATCCCTAACATGCCAAGCCTTCTCAGTTGGAAAAGATGGCTCAGTGAACTCTTCCAAACATTGATGGCCTCCCCCCAAAGTGCAAACTCTACCAATAGGTCCTCTGTGTGACAAATGCTAGCAGGGGAGCTTGGTGCCTAAATGCAAACAGGCTCTGGGAGCTCTCTGAACTACATTTATTAAAATGCTAAAGTTTGATTTGATCAACTGACAGTTTTAGAAATAATTTTTACTCAACCAACAGAAACAATCTCCAAATCAATAGCTAAAACTAAGCGACCATATATTCCCACTGTGTGCATGAGACATACAATTAGCGAGGACATCGCAGAGATTTGTCAGGGCTGAGCTAACAGCAGGATAAGCCTCCTTAGCAGCCCTAAAATTCTAATCATAAACAAATGCAATGAAACACCTATAGTCACTCATAAAAATAAAACATCTCTGAGCTTTATATTAATTATATTAATACAATGTTTCTGCATAATTAAAACTCCGGATATTTTCTTCCTTTCAACTTCACACAAGCTCCATAAAAGCATTGTTGAATGGTCTTGCAAGCTATTGGGAGAATGCTAAAGGCACATGTGATTTCCTGGGCGTTTAAGGTCCAAGCTGGCTATTGAATTATACTGTAAGTGTTCACAGAAGCAGAGAAGCTGAAGAATTTACATGTCAACACCACTTTATTCCATCCTCCTGTTTCAGAGGTCACCGCTAAAATCTTTTTTTAATGTTATTGCAAAATTTAATATAATGGATCGCCTTTTCTCCTAAAAATTGTTTTCATATATTGTATCATTCTTTACTGATAACAATAGCTTTTTCCCCTCATTTAAAGGTTTTTGCATGTCACCATAATAAGAGTTCTCAGCAAGTTCTGTTGCAAGAAACGGAATAACAATTGACCTTTCTGCATGGACTGTTCATTTGCTTAGCCAGTAAGTATTCATAAAGTTTCCCACTATTATGGCTGTCGGGAGACATGAGAAGATAAAAGAAGTGTAGCAAACAGTGCTGCCTTATAGAGGCTCCTAGCTTAACTGAGAAGATGTGACGTGAATGAAGGGGAAAGGTAGTAAACCAATTACGCAACAATCTTGATAAGAAAAGTGTAAATAGAGTGGAGAGATCTGCTGTCTCCTGCGGCTGCCACGTTTGCCTCCATTCCCGTGACGGTGACGTCCCCAGCAATGTCCTGTTGCCTCTTTGACTTCCACTCAGGTTCTCTTATTTCAACATTTGACATTAAAAAAGAACATTTAAAAAATATCAATGCATAATGTGACTTATTTCCCTGCAGGGGATCAGAACAGCCTCAAATGTGTCTCACTCAGGCAAACGGTCTCTGTTCATTGGTTTTCTAAAATGATATGTCTCCTGTCTCTATTTGGGGGAGAGTGGTTGAAATTGCATGCCAATTTGTATATTACTGTCGATCCCTCTGGCTTGGAACGATACCTTTTAACTCTTCTGTTGTGACTTCAAAGAAATTATTTCACTGGGTTACTTCCTATTTTAAATCTGTTTCCTAAATAATCTCCCAGTCTCTTCCTCCAGGTTGCTGTCATTCTGAACGTTTCTCGGGCTGCCTCCGCAGGGGCGAAAGAGGAGTGACTGAGCAAAAATATTCATTATTTCTACAACCATTGAAAGGGCCAATATTTTCTAAACCTTTTTAGAAATAATGACTTTGCAATTCATGACCAAAGGATGCAAGTTCCAAAGCCTCTCTGAACACACCCCAAATCTTGTATTTCTGGCCTGGATAGCTGGCCCAATTTCTAAAAATCTGTTATTATGACTTGCATGAGTGAGTTTTAAAGCTTGTCAATATTTATATTTATATCTGAAACTTGGAGAACTTAAATGACAAATTCTGTTACAGCTGCATCTTTTATATTACAGACCATTTGTAGTACTATGTTTTCTACATCGATCTTACATGTAATAATGATGAAATGTTTATCTCTACTAAGTGAATGATTTATTGCTAAGAAGGCAATGCATGAACAACAAAGAAAATGAGGGCTATTTTCTTTTGCCATTTAAATGTTAGATGACTCATTACAATCTTTTTGTTTGTATCTTAAATTTTTCTCTTGTCACTACAGAATGTGGGTTATGTAGAACTTACTCTTATGGAGGTAATTATTTTAAAAGGAGAATTTTTTTTGTCTGGGGGAGATAGCAACCCAAGTCATGGTAAATGGAAAAGTTCAACGACTCAATGACTCATTCACATATAAGGAAAATTCCTGACACAACCATGGGGCTTGCACTGAATTACAAAATAGTAAGGCACTAGGAAGCGTTCCCAGCACTTTGGAGATAATGTTTTTTTCTTGGGTAACAGGTACCTATCCGTGGCCCTGGGGGGCACTGGCAAATGTTGGGACAGGTGTGCAGGCTGTCTGAGGAACTGCAGGACTCCTGGCACTCAGTTCATCGGAGAGATAAGGGTCCTGCCTTCCGTGCTGGGACAAAATGTCGGGTGATTCTGACTATAGTTGGCATCTGCCACGATGTCCCTTCTCTGACCCCAGCTACTCAGGGACCCTTGTAGAGGTGCCCTGTACAGGTAGGGATACAGGTGAAAGCCAAAAGAGCCATTTCCCCAACAATGAATGATGACAGGGGACCCAAGCAGGTCACTTTAGTATCCTATTGTCATTTCTTCTACCTGTAGAAAGGTACCTTGTCAACCTGCAGGTCTCCACCTGCATGAGTGTGGGGACCCCTGGCACACAGGGCTGAGTATGACAGGGGCTCTCAAGGTGGTGACAGACAGATGCCACTTAGGGAGACTGGCCAGACTGAGTGAGGATGTCATGGTGAACTCCCCTCAGGGCTTCCCAGGATCACCTGGGGTGTGTTTTGTTCCTGCAAAATCCTGAGGGGTGAGAACTGCAAGCCTGTGTGATGAGGGGGCCATTTGTGTCCCAGGCGAGGCTGGGTAACCTCAGGTTGCTGTTGCTGAGCTACTGGGATGAGCCAGACTGAGGCCAGCTTGTGTGTTCAAGGCCCTGTAACAAGAGGGTCCGGACACTTCATGAACCTGAATGGAAGACAAAACATCATCAGAGTTCCATACTGCAGATAGGCCAGGAGGATGCACTGGAACGCTCTCTCTTCATGAGTGTGACAACCTAAGGACCAGGAATCAATTGCTGCCTTGAGGTTAAGATAGCTTTTAATAAATGAGAGATTGGCCAATGGCTTCAGCAATTGATGTTAAAGCACTGGAGATGTTGTCTAGACACCGTTAAGTACTTCATGGCTAGAAAGAGGTGATACATGGGAACTAGAGTAGTTGTTCGTTGACGTCAAGGCCAGAGCAGCCTCTATGTCCCTGGACAACCTGCATCAGGTATCCCTGCCATCCCCGCCAGCGCTCTCCAATCACCAGGCACACGCACAGGATGTACACATTCATTTATTTATTTATTTTTGGAGATGGAGTCTCACTCTGTTGCCTGGACTAGAGTGTTGTGGTGTCAGTCAGTCTAGCTCACAGCAACCTCAGACTCCTGGGCTCAAGCAATTCTCCTGCCTCAGCCTCCTGAGTAGCTGGGATTACAGGTGCGCACCACCACAACAGGCTAATTTTTTCTGTTTTTGGTAGGGACGGACTCTCACTCTTGCTCAGGTTGGTCTTGAACTCCTGACCTCAAGCAATCCTCCCGCCTCAGCCTCCCAGAGTGTTGGGATTACATGCATGAGCCACCGCACCCAGCCTACACATGAATTTTAATTCTCACAACTTGGGTTACTTTGAGTCTATACAACTCGAGATATTCTTCACATTCTTACAGATTCCAGAGTGATAAGTTCTAATAGCAGTCTGCTGCTCACCTGTCCTGGGTGATCACTCGCATCATCACATGAGCTCTGCCTCCTGTCAGATCAGTGGCAGCATTAGATTCTCATGGGAGCTCTAACCCTACTGTAGCATGTCTTACACCCCCCACTAGATAGAATGGATCTGGAGACATTTCATAAATCATAAAACACCAAGACTCTTGCCCTTAGTAGCTTGCCCATTGTCGGGAATTCTCATGTCATGAGAAGCAGTCCATGCATCAGGTTCTCGGGGCTCCCAATGGTGTGTCTAGGGCTCTGCCTCCTGAACAGTTTATATCAAAGCCCCAAAGAGTCACCGAATGGCCCTAAACTTCCATGAAGCTCACAAGGATGTAACAAGGCTGAACAAAGAAATGCTTTAAAAAAAATGTCTCACCTATGCCCAAAAAACATCCACTATCCCCAAACAAAAAATGAGTTTTAGGAAACTCATTAAAATCATATTTTACCCAAAGAGGATATAGCTTGTTGTATCAGGATGTGTGTATTTCTTCAACAACCTCAACTTATTCTCCATTTACAGTTCTGCTTTGGAACTGTGTCATCTGTGTTCTCGCCACTCTGGGTCACCACCGTGCCTGCTGTGCCAACTCTAGCCCAGATTCCACGCTCTAGAGCTGCAGTCCCCAACCCCTGGGCTGCAGACTATACAGTCTGTGGCCGGTTAGGAACCCAGATGCACAGCAGGAGGCGAGCAGCAGGTGAGCAAGTGAAGCTTCATCTGCATTTACAGCCGCTCCCCATCACTCGCATCACCGCCTGAGCTCCACCTCCTGTCAGAATAGCAGGAACATTAGATTCTCACAGGAGCTCAAACCCTACTGTACACTGTACATGCGAGGGATCTAGGTTGCGGCTCCTTATGAGAATCTAATGCCTGATGATCTGAGGTGGAGCTGAGGCGGTGATGCTAGCGCTGGGGAGCAGCTACAAATACAGATTATCATTAGTAGTAAGGTTTGACTGCACAGAGACCGTAATAAATCAACTGTCTCTCATTACCCCCTGATGGGACCATCTAGTTGCAAGAAAAAAAGCTTGGGGCTCCCATTGATTCTGCATTATGGTGAGTTGTATAATTACTTCATTATATATTACAATGTAATAATAAGAGAAATAAAGTGCACAATAAATGTAATTACTTAAATTATCCTGAAACCATCCTCCCCTACCCTGTCTGTAGAAAAATTGTCTTCCATGAAACCAGTCCCTGGTGCTAAAAAGGCTGGGGCACTAGAGCACTGTTCTTATGACAATTCACATGGAAAATCCTGTTTCTCCAGCAAGGAGGGACACACCTTGAGGGGAGGAGCCTCCCACACCACCCAGAATGGAGAAGAGTCAGCAGAAAGCCCTGTGGGTGCCTGTCAGAGTGACCTGGCTGCCCCGACATAGGAGCTCCTTCACCTCTAACTGAAACCACTCAGTGAATGCTCCCTCTGGAGCCTCCTGCCCTGAAACCCTTCTCTGGACTTACCCACACTCTCCGGGGCTGTCCCCCTCAGGTCTCAGGTGCACTTGAAGGCTTATGTTTTAAAAGTCCAGCATCTTGTAATGTCAGGAAGTTTAGAAGCCCATATCCAGCAGTTGTTGTGAAACTGTTTTTCTAACAAGTACAGCTGAAACTATGTAGGAGCTCTTCCTACACACAGCCGTAGAGAGGACAGGATGTGACTCTTGGAGCACACTTCAGGCTGCAGGTCGTTTTGGATAAAGTGAGCAAATTGGAATGGTGTGGAATTCTGCGACGGGGTGACCAGCAGTCCTCAGGCACATACTGAAAGTGTGACTGGGGAGTTTGTGTAAACACTCCTGAACACCAGCGGCGGGAGAACCAAAGATCCATTCTGATCAGAACCTGGGGCTTGCGCAGAACCGAGGCCTCTTTTCTGCCATGGTTCTCATCAAGGCTCTTAGTCATTTATTGCCCCCGCTTTGGGGTCTGGTGCGATTCTGGCAGCATAGGACTAATTAACCAGGACTCTTACCAGACCCTGGGCTCAGAGGCTGAGGGGAGCCAAGAGGACAACTTCAACACCACCACACCTGGACGCAACGCCATCTCCTGCTACCTGCTCACCTGTCTACCTGTCTGCCAGCCAGAAGCATGTGCCAATTTAGCAGAAGGCACTTGAGCACGTGACTGAGATGTGCAGGCAGCCCAGTGGGTTGATGCGGGGTTAGCATTTCTGCCTATGTTCAGTGACGGTAGAAGGGCCATCTCAGAAGCTTTCTGTGGTGCGCACCCTGGGGACTTCTGATTCACAGGCTGTCACTTTTCAGAAGGCCCACAGTGGCTGTCTACTTACCTAGGCAGCAGTACTGGTGGTCTTTCAAATGATTGTCATCCATCCTTTCTGAAATTCTAGCACCCTTTGAGATGCAAAACTGGCTACTATCTTTTGAATACGAGTGATTAGTTCAGAAGCTGCGTATCTCTTGATATCTCTTGATTTGGCTTAGAGTTCATCTTGATGAACAGTTCCACAGGGAAAGGAAGCAAAGAAGTAAAACAATGTTTGGAGAGTTAAACTCTGTAAAATGCCTCATCATGCTCACAGGAGAGATATGTAGGTCTACACTGTGCAAATGAGTTTAATTCCTGTTTAAAGGGCTTCCACTTAAATCCTCCCCTTATCCCTAAAGCAAGATAAAATTACCAGACATGTGGGGAATTTGAAGTGTAAAATCCTTCTTAAAGAGAATTACTCTTTGCAATAAGAGAATTGCATAGAGAAAGAGAGAGAGAGAGAAGAATCAAGACACGGGTCTCGTACATTTGAATACTGTGTAGACAGTGCTTTTTTTTTTTTTTTTTTTCTCATGTCTTCATCTCAAATGAGATGCCTTGGACTTCGAGACATCACAACCAAGGAAATTAGTTCAGAACCAAGAGGACAAAGTAGACAAGCATTTAGAGCACGTTGCCAGCATCTCACTTTTAATGATGCAACTGCAAATGAGTGTAGGTTTGTAATTAGGAAACAGAACAGATGGTAAAGACTTAGTTTAAAGTGTTCATTAAAATAACCTACACTGCCAAGATACTGTTCCCTGCTAGGAGGCTGCTGCTCAGTTGAAATGTGTTGCACTGAGATGAGATGTAGGAAAAGATCACTGCAGCAGGGAATAGAATGTAATTGTTTCCCAATCGTCTGCCAATTTCCAGATGTGTGTGTGGAGTGTGGCGCGGAGCTTACCTTTCTGTAATTAAAAGTGGTTACAGAATATCTGAAAGTCTCTTCAAATTCCTTGTCGAATACACATGGTCTTTCAGCACTGTGTCAAGAAATGCAGTTTCCTGGTATATCACTGGAGTCAGCCCCTCAGAGAGCCCCTAAGTATCCCTGTTTTGTGTCATCCTCGCCCTGTGCGACCCCTCCCCTGGGTGTGCGCTGGACTTAGTGACTGGCTTCTCGGGGGGACGATAGACAGGAGTGAGGGGATGTCGCTTCTGAGATTAGCTATAAAAATACTGGCTTCTAGAGGCTGGGAAGGATGTGGGCATGTGGGCAGGGCTGGTTCATGGATACAAACACACAGTGAGAAGGAACAAGTTTTAATGTTAGATAGCAGACAAGGGTGACTATCATTAACAGCAGTGTATTATACATTTCGAAACAGCTAGAAGAGAAGACTTGAAATGTTCCCAACACACAGAAATGATAAATACTGCAGGTGATGGACACCCTGATACCTAAGCATATAACAAAATCTCACATATACCTCATGAATATGTACAAATATTATATATCAATAACAAATCTTTTAAAAAATACTGTTTTCCATCTTGGACGTCCTCTCTCCTCGCTCGCTCCGGAGAAGCCAGCTGCAGTGCTGTGAGCTGCCCTGTGAAGACACCCAGGTGCCAGGAACTGATGTCCAAAAGCCAGGGAGGACCCAAAGTCACCAACAGCCACACGAGAGATCTTGAAAAGGGATCCTCCTCAAGCTGAGCTACAGCCTTTTGGACGTTGGGCCAAAGACACCCACCGAGGCACATCCAGATTCCTGGCTCATGGACACGCTGTGATAATAAATGCTTTTTTTCTTAGTATTGGGCAATTTGTTATGTAGTAATAGACAGGCCTTGCATCTTGAGATGCAAGAGCTCAGAAATATAAGGCTCATTTCCAATTATTCAGTGGGCAAGTTGCCCACTTACTCTTATTTTGTTTTCTCACTTTATGCAGTTGTGGTGGATCAGCCAGTTCCCGGAACTTCAGTGAGAACACACGATGAAACGCCCTGCCAAAGTATTCCACAGTAATATATTTGATTGAACTTTAACACATAATGGAAATGTCAAATCGATCTTCTAGAAAGTAAAACAGACTGGTTATCTTTAGAACAGGCTTCCAGAAATCATGTGTTATCATATGTATGTGACTGTAGGTGGAGAAACGTGTACATATGTGTTTATCACCATGTAACACATGCCTGAATGTCTATGTGGCACATACACGCACACACGGCAACACAGATCTACAGATAGAGAGCATGCACTGTATTGCATCCTGGACTTGCTTTATATAATTTGTATGAACGAAACTCCATTCCAGAATCCTGCCTTTTTTTTTAGCTATGCAGAACCCCATTTTTAGAGCACCAGAAAAATGGAACATGTGTTCTTTCCTATCTGGAGGCTCCTTTTGAGATCATTGGGCTTTCTTGTTCCCTTTTTTGCAGTCTCTGAGTTTTAGGATCCTTTAGATCTGTTTCCTTAGAACTCTCCTCTCTGTCCGTATATTTTCTCCTCCCGTGACCGACCTCGTTTAGCTCCACTGATTAAACACCATGTACTGCATGAATTGAGGACTGCAGATGTGTGTCTTCGATCTTCAGCTCCACACTTATAGCTCCTGAACTCACCACTTGCCTCTTGAAAAGCAAGATGCAATTTTAAATGTCCAGGAAAAACTCTTGAATTTTACTGTCAAATTCCCCTCAGTTTCCCACCTTCATAAGTGATATGCTCCTTCCCCAGGTTGTTCAGGCAGATATCGGGGGATGTCTGTGACTCCAGACACCGCCTGAGAGCAAATGTCAAATATGCCTTGTATTTTCATCTCTGCTGCTGGCGCCCAAGCCTCACCCACCAGCGGCGTATGTCTATACCATGGTAATGACCTTGTAATGAGTCTTATAATCTATCCGCCAGACGGTAGCCATTCTAATTTAACTTAAAATCCTAAGTTAAATTGTGTCCTTATCTTGCTCAAAAACCCTCTAATAATGTCCTATAACATCTAGAATAAAAAGCAAACACATCTTCATAGCTTTACTAACGTCATCCCCAGCAATCAGAGCTGGCCCGGACAATGGGATAATTGAGGTCAGTGTAGCGAAGAGAGCAGGGGTGGGCAGGCTAAGGGAGGCCAGGTGTGATGTGTGTCCTCGTGTGCTGGTCAGATCAGGGGGAGGGGAAGGGAGGAACTCGAAAGTGAGTTTCTGCCCTGTTCTTTCAACTCATGCCCCATGCGCAATCGACTAATCGCCTTTTGACCCTAACGCAGGAAGCAGACTTGAGGTTACGATGAGAACAGAGCCCGGATGCGCATTGCTTGTGGGCCTAGCTTTTCTGTTTCCTTTTGTAACAAAGCATGATAGGTTTTGCACTCGGAAATTAAATAATTTATCAGTTCTGGATCCTAGGGATAACCTTACTGCTACCTGGGTCCCCAGCAATCCAGGTCTCCCTGAGCAGGGGGGCAGTTCCTCTCCATCTCTGATCCTTGCTCAGCTCCAATACTAATCCATTTCAGCCGGGATTGGGGTATTATCTACATACACCCTGTGCGGATGGCAAGGAGACACGCTGGACAGATGAAGCAGTTTATAGTCAAAGAACTGAGCCTTAAGACATTGTGTCTAAAAATTACTTAACAGATGATCAGGCAGGAGAGTGGATACATTTTGCCACATAGACCTGCTCATGTTACACCAAGTGTAGATGGCTTCAGTCTCTCATGTGGTGAAAACATTAAAAGACAACTTAGAAATTTAACCGGAACACTGCTGGTTTTGGACACTGCATCTAAACCACTGGTAATACTCAGCATTCTCCAGCCTAGTTTATCAGCTCAAATAACAGCCAAAACGACAGGTCGGTGAGGAAAGAAAGATGTGTCACAATGCAGTCCACATGCTTTAAGGTGACTGTGTCCAAAAAGAAATATAAAAATGAGAAAATGAGTAGCCTGGGCGCTGGCTCTCCCAGGGCCTGCGCGTCCAGTCCTGATGGCTCCTCTGTCCCCTCTGCTCCAGGGCTCAGCCCTGCACACAGACGTGGCGCGGGCTCACGGCCCTGTCCCTTGGTGGAACTCAGCCCTGCTTCCTGCGACCCAGTCCTGCACCGAGGATACACTTACTTCTGATTGAATTTAACACTTCGAAGGAGGACATTCCCAAAGAAACAGAAATCAATTAAAATTGACGCTATAGTAGAAACACGAGATTCTGTCCATCCTACAGAAATTTGCCGCTGACCTGACCAATGCACCTGGTGCCTTCAAGAGAGACCCTCTCTCTTTCTTCACTGGGAGAGGACGTGGCACATCTCACCTGTTTCTCTGAGCTGAGGATCCAAAGTGTCAGTTAAAGTAACTTCTAAATCTAGTGTTGTACTAGTGTTGCACCATTTTCCCAATGTGGTATTTGTTTGATATAATATAAAAATAAGATATTTTAAGCTGGAATTTAAAGAAAATAAAGGTCGCTATGGATCTGTAAGATACAAAGTGATGTGGGGAAGCCTTCCCTTCCGTGCAGAATGGATGGTTCCAGGAGGCCATTAGGAACCTCCCAGGCATGGTCTCCTTCCTCTCCAATTTCAGTTAGAAACACGGCTGTCTGCACAGACCTGGGCCTGGCGATTGTCCTAGCATAGAATAACGTGGATTGAAGAGATTATGCTTTAGGTTTGATCATTAAATGTATTACTCTCAAAGAAATAAATCTTTAATGGTGAACTTTTTAGAGAATATGCCTCCTGGGAGGCAGAGGTGCTTGGAGGAGGGGTTCAATTTGGGACCCTGCCATTCACATCCTCTAGCTGCATCTTTCCAGGAGTGGAGGGGAAGACTTTTCTCCACTGTCCACTGGTCCCTGGGACTGGAGTACAGCAGGGACATTCAAGGTTTATACAGTGGCTGCTTAAACATGAATTTGTAAGCGGCTTTGGTACTTCCCACCACACCAGTGCTAGAGGGACGTGGATGTGCACGCAGGAGACTGGACTTGCCTTCTGGCTCAGGTTCCGCCCACGCCAGTCACTTGTCCTGGGCCATATGACTGCTCCAGCCTGTTTCCTGGGAAAGAGAGATTTAGGGAGAGAATGAAGCCCCGTAGCTGTGACCTTGGGCTGTGCAGCATCCGCAGCGAACCCAGCCTGGCCGCTGCAAGGCCTCTGGCTGGGAGCTACCGTCCTGGCATCAACAGCTGAATGCACTACTCAGGCTCCACCCCTTCCTGTGACGTCCCTGCCTCCTGGGCAAATGTAATTGCTAAGGACACCTTTTAAAGGTGCAGTGACAGCTGTGTTGCAAGACATAACACAATGCATGTTTTTGGCAGGTTCATCATAAGTTAAATTAAAAAGAGGCACGTCAGAAAGATTGCTATAGAAAATCTTAATATAAGAATGGGGCTGATATTATTACAGAGCTTGATGAAGTGCAAATTCAAGCACTGTCTTTTCAGGCAGAGGGCGGGCCATGGGCTGTGGAAGTCCGTGTTGGACAGACTCCTGGTAGGAGAGGGTGAAGAGCTTTCTAGGTGGCGAAGGCATATGTCACCCCAGTAAAATTCACCAACCGTGCAACTATGAATTCTTCAAATGCTTTCCATATCTTTTAAGAAAAAGGTGATGACTTCATAGGTTCCAACTGGAAAGATTTCCTTGGACCACTCTCCAAGGCAGGCCCTGGGCTCACTGAACTCTGAATTAACACCCCAAGTGGGACGGAAACACAAGCCTCTGTTCTCCTAAATTCACTAACCTGTCCTGTTTCAGGTTTGTCTCTGATGAAAGGAGTTTTGTCAAGGAATCATCATGCCCCTGGGGACTGAAGGTATGATTCTAGTGAGAAAATTAGGAATATTTTGCTTTATGGATAAATTTAAATTATTATGAGATAAACATCTTACATACATTACCTTGAATATTATATAGAATACTAGACACATTTATTTTTTCTTTGTGTTATTGATAATTATTAATCTAGTAACAGCAGGGATGAAAAATCCAATGTGAACACAAAGGAATAGTATAAAATATTCAATTTTCCATTTGTCAGTAGGGTGATGTTATATGAGCTCTGGGAATACAGCCATGGAGCGGAGGGGAAGAATGAACTTGGCCTCACAGTTTAGTTCCAGGCCGTGTCTATCCCTTAAAGGTCTCCAAGGTCCTGGGTTCTATCAGGATTTCTGTGATCACCTAGGAGGCGCCGTGGCCACACAGCACATGTCGCATCTGCCTGGGCATGTTCCTTAGATGAATGGAACCCCCATTTGCAGGAAGCAGACGTGCAGGGGTGTAAGCTTCGAATATAAAGAGACAAATGAAATTCAGCAAAGCAAGTATAGATCAAATGTCTATTTTCTTCACAAGAAAAATGAGGAGAGAGTGCCAGTTTCAGTGGGCCTATTGCTCTAAAAACTCTTCTGTAAAACTATATTTATATATTTCTATATTACACATAGCGTATGAAAATAAAATTGTACTCTGCCCAACAAATGGGTGTATATGCCACAACTTCCATCATTATGAGGGAAGAAAATCAGGTTCCTTAAACAATGGCTATGCTTCGACACAGCGTCAACTGGTTCTCACCAGTGCTGCGACATCGTACCTCTGAGTTCTATTTATGAGAAGATAACTATTTTACCACCTGGGGAAACTTCTAGACGATAAATTCCCATAAACATCTAAACAGTTTAATATCATGTTTTATTTTATTTCATTTTATTTTCTCCCTCAAAAGTCCTAGTTGTTCTGCATTTTGGAAGAATGGACACTGGAGACCATTGCATCTAGAGACCAGGGGATACCAGTCTCCCCGAAGTTCCAGGCCTTCAAGGAGATGCCGGGCCTGCCTTGGGCCTTGCGTGGGAATCGAACACTGGGCTTCAGCAATCTGGGGCTTCTTTAACATCAGCAAACCCTCCTTTACTTGCTGCTTGAGAGGCATTAGAGAAATTTAAATCTTTGCTGCTTGTTTCCATCACTGCTTGCTCTGCACGTGGGAGTGAGAAAAAGATAGTTGCTATTACTGGTTCCTTCATCTGCTACCTAGGCCCACGTCACAACATAAGCCAGTCTCAGGAAGCTAGACGGCAGCTCACGCTTCAGAGATCCGGAAATAAAGGCAGCCCACCACCGGAAAGAGAGTTCTTGTAGAGCGCATGGTGGACAGCTGTCAGGTTAATGCATGAACTGAAGTTGCAGAGACTCAAGAAATTGTTTAGAAGTTGTTCAAGCATTTGGTCTTTGAATACTCAAAATACAAAAAGGCAAACAAAAATGCAAGTTTTTAGTCCCTTTTTATCTTCATTTAGGACCTCAGACTGTTTCACGAGTATTTCCAAAGGCAGAAGAGGCTACAAGAAAAAAAAAATGCTGCTTCCCCATCTGCCAGGAATATCTGTGGATTTGGCCCAGGCCCCAGGGCCACGCTGACCCCAGACACAGAAGTGGAGCTCATTCTTCTGACACACTAGGACCAGGAAGACATCCAGAACAAACCAGGGGTCCCCTTGGGTGACAAGTCAACCACGCTTGAAAGGGGGTAACTTCACATGTGCTATAGAAGCAGCCAACATGTAAAACCTCCAGTGGGATTTAATTGGCACCATACAAAATGATCCAGAGGGTCTGGGAAGGAATGTTTGGTTTATTTTCTTCTAGAACAGGACTGATCTTGCAAATCAATGGTGTGAATTGATAGTTTTACTTCCAATCATTCTGAGAGTGGCTGAGCTTCCACCATTAGATATGCAGAAACGTGTTTGTAAAACTTTCTACTTCTTCAAAAGCCCCCTCTTAAATGTAACTACTATTAAAAGGTGAAATTCCATAAACCTTGGGGCTTCATATAGGCAATCACTTCTGAGAGTTGGATAGTGGGGTTTAAGTACCTAAATAGAGAGGTCACAGTCTGCTCTTAGTTTAGCGGAGACAGAAAAGGTGAATTTCTGTTTCACCTTTAAATGAGACGAAAGGATTGGAAAGCAGGTGAGAGTCCCTAATACTCTTTTTTAAAGAATGGTCCTGTTGACATAGAACTCATTTACCACACAATTCGCCCATTTAAAGTGTGCATTTCAATAGTTTTTTACATATTCCAGATATAAATTCTTTATCAGACATATCAATTTCTAAGAAATTCTCTCATTCTGTGGGTTCTTTTTTAATGAGTTGACAACATGGACTCATTTTTATGTATTAAATAAACCTTGCATTTCTAGGTTAAATCCCATTGATCAGTGTGTGTAATTATCTTTGTATATTGCTGGATTCCATTTGTGAGTGTTTTGTTGAGGATTTTCACGTCTATATTTACCGGAGATATTTGCCTATAGCTTCTTTTATTCCGATTTTTTGTCTGGTTTTGATATCAGGATAACACTAGTCTCAGAATGAGTTTAGAAAAGTCCCCACCCACACTGTCTTCCAATTTTTTGGAAGGGTTTGTGAAGAATTGGAGTTAATTCTTTAAATGTTTGGTAGAATTCATCACTGCAGCCATCTGGCCCTGGGCTTTTCTTTGCTAGAACATTTTGTATTCCTAATCCAATCTTTTTAATTTGTATAGGCCTATTAAGATTTTTTATATTTTCCAGAGTAAGTTTCAGTAGCTTATATGTTTCTAGGAATTTATCCATTTCATCTGTTACCTAATTTGTTGGTATACTATTGTTCTTAGTATTCCATTATAATGACTTTTATTTATATGAAGTTGGTAGTAATCTCAGTCTTTTATTCCTAATTTTAAGAACGTGAGTCTTCTTCTTTTTCTTGGTCAGTGTAGCTAAAGGTTTGAGAATTTAGTTGACTTTTTCAAAGTTCCAATTTTTGGATTATGTGATTTTGGAATTATTTTCCTATTCTCTGTTTCATTAATTTCTGCTTTAATCTTTCTTTTTTGTTGTTTTTGCCTTGGGTTTAGTTTGCTATTCTTTTTCTAGTTTTTATGAATTTAGGCTGATGATGTGAGATATTTCTTTTTCCATTGTAGGCATTGCTGCCACAAATTTTCCTCTGAGCACTGCTTTCACATCCCGCAAGTGTTGCTGTGTGCTAATATTTGTCTTCATTTATCTCAAACTATTTTCTAATTTCTCTTGCCATTGTATCTAATTTCTCTTGTGATTTCTTTTTTTTCTCATGTTGTTTAATTTCTAAACATTTCTGTATTTTCCAAGTTTCTTTTTTCTGCACATTTTTATTTACTTTTAGATTTTTTAAAATTTTTTAATTCCATCATATTATGGGGGTACAAATGTTTAGGTTACATATATTGATATGTATAGTCTATTGAATGTCAATTACAAGTCAATAAA
>CAUYSK010039024.1:0-68612 GCA_963575035.1 Avahi laniger
GGACTACAGGCATGCTACCATGCTCGGCTAATGTTTTTTTTCCTATATATTTTTAGTTGTCCAGATAATTTCTTTCTATTTTTTTTAGTAGAGACGGGGTCTCGCTCTTGCTCAGGCTGGTCTCGAACTCCTGAGCTCAAACAATCCACCTGCCTCGACCTCCCATAGTGCTAGGATTACAAGCGTGAGCCACCGCGCCCAGCCGAACCTAGCAATTTTTTAGTGAGTGATTTTGTGTGTAAGGCTGGTGTTGTAATCACCAGAAAAGTACTCAGGAGTCTCTCATGAGAAGAGGAAACAAATTCCCAAGATTCCTTCGTCGTGCTCGAAGCAGAGCTGGGCTTGGGAAAGTCAAAGCTACGTGCACTGTGCTCCCCCGATGTGAAAGGAGTTGTCTCCCCCTGTCATGGAGATGAGGGGCTGTCCCCAGGGCCCTCTCCAGTTTCCTTGAATGCGACAGAACTCAGTATTCATTTGAAAATGGATTTGAGTCAGTCATAAAGTGAGTCAAAACCTATTTTACTCTCTTTCATGAGTTATTAAACTACACTCTGGTTTTGCTGAGCACAAAATGAAGAATACTATTTTGTTGGGTTTCTTTACATATTTATGTATTTACTTACATAATCAAAGGTATTTGTTTAATATTTCTATGATGCTCACAGCTAATCTCTCTTCTACCTCACCACCTTCCCTCCTTCCCTCCTTTCTCGACCTCTGTAACCCTTGAGTGATTGAAGACCTCAATCCCGAAGTTAGACTGACTGGGAAAGTTGCCTCAACTCAGTGCCTTAGCTTTGCGTTTGTAAAATTAGGATAATAACAGAATCTAACTCAGCATTTTTGTAATGAATAAAGGGAACAAGTATGAATATAATGCTTAGAACACTGCCTTGCTTCTAGGAAGTACTCAAATCATATTTTTATAATTATTATCTATCACCTATCTCTGTTTTATATAATTATTAGTAATACATACTACCAATTCCATTGTAGAATAGATTTTTCTAGGTCTTCAATTGAAAGACACTATATAGTAAGATACTTAAACATATTTTTCAAGTGCTTATTTTAGCAATTATTTGAAGATATTCTGCTTATTAATGGTCTTATTTTCAAAAGACTCTCTAATTCAATTTTCTTAAAAATGTATACAAATCAGTTAGCCTTAGCATGTGCTAGATGGATCATTCTACACTTAAATGACGCACATAGTCTGAAGAAATTATAATTCATGGTGGTTCAATTTTGGGCTCTGAAAGATGTATCTTTCACATGACTTTACATTTCTGGATCACACTTAAGTTTTATATTCATTAAAATATTAAGTTAGAAATCCCTCCTCAGGTGCTGGTTGTTATGAAATAAAAACTTCCTTCTTTTTTTTAGTGTAGATTCTGTCTTGTTCTGTGTTTTAAATTACTATACACAAATAGTAAAACTTTTCATAACAAAGGTTTAATTAGAATGGTTAATAACTATGATTTTCAAAGTGTCTGAGTCAGCCTCAGTAATAATTAGGGAGTTTTGTTCCATACAAAATGCTTTATTTAACCTTCATGCCTTCATTCAGATAATTATACAAATGCATACAGTTAAAGGTTTAAACTCTATTTCGGTTCACAGCTCAATTCATAGGAAAGTTGAATACAGAAAAGCAATGCACCAACAGAATATGTCTGAGACACCATTAAAAACAATAACACTTGTTCATTTAAATCTCTGAGAATAGACTGGAATAATCATCCTCTGAGAGAATCTCATTAGGAGGGTCTCCCTTTACATTATCATAGGGCAAAAAAAAAAAAAAATCACCATTTTACAGTAAAAGGAAAAAAGCTCTGAGTATATTTACAATACATACACTATACATAAATACAAGAACAACACTTACATAATATTAATAAACTTATAACAGGGATCGCCTAAACACTACAGAGTATATAAATGCAGAGGAAACTATTGGGAAATTAGATCTTTAGATAAGCTGGAGAAATAAATTCATTTGCAATTAAAATTCTGAACAGAAAACCAAATGAAGATTTAAGAACTCAACACATTTGTTTGCCAGCATCATCGGGGGCTTTATGCTTCAATGTGTAGGACCTCCTCTGGGCACTCTAACTCTCTGGGGCCACAGACCCAAGAGCATTTTGTAAAGTTACATCCTAAAGTAAATCAGACGCAGCCCATCTATTCGTTTCGCTGTTCAGAGGCTTCAAGCCTAGAATAACTGTTTTGTAAACTAAAGGATGTTTTTGTATTTTTACACAGAAAGATCTTATGATCCAATCACCATGTATAATGAGCTAAGTGTCCAGGAAAAGAAAAAACGATGTCTGCTTGATTTGGCCAAAGATGATATTTTTCTTTATTCCCGTGTATTTTTTCAAATATGACCGAGAGATTTATTCCAAAGAATATGACGTTTGAATTGATCCCCACACACCAAGAACAACGTCTAGACTACTACTAATTATAGCTAAGTCATTTTAAGTGGCAGGTGGGTATCTTAAAGGTGGTCTGTTCTCAACGTTTCACAACACAAAGTTCTGAGTACATTCTTCTATGGACAAACATGAATTTGCTGGTTTCCTTTTTAAAAATGAGCATGTTATGATACACATAATTGCATTATGATGCAGGATGACATAATACATAAGACGATGTTTTCAAGCTGGTTTTGTAAGTACTTATCTCACATCCACAGAGAGTTGGTTTGCCATTGATGCAATGTGTTCCACATAGACATGAACAAAACAATACAGCCACTATCCCACAGAGGGGACGATGATTTTTAAAAATGAATCTTTAAACACAACAAATTGTGGACAGACAAGTTGATAGGAAAGAGCCTTAAATATAGGCACCAGTGCCCCAGTTCAACCACACCCATCCAATGTAATAAAGTTTGAGGAATAAAATCAAATACTATAGTCTGGATGCAATCACAAAATTCTGCCATAGGAAAATTAGAACGAAGTAGGCAAAAGCATTTTCTATAAAGTTTTTTTTTTTTGCTGTATCTTTGGAGCACGAAATTAGCAGAAAGGGAAGATATTGGTATATCCCTAAAATATCTTATTTTCTGATTGTTTGGACACTTTTACTATCAGATTTGGATCCGAATTCTACCCTCCTATTCATTCTCATTTCTCAACAAAAATGAATCTCTATGAAAGTCTTGGTTAACCTGCTTTGGAAAAAGTAAGATATAATATAATAATTCACACGAGGAATCAAGAAAGAAAAATTTATGGATGCGACTGTTTTCCATTATTCATCTCTTTTCAACTCCAAGTTGTGGTTTTTGTCGCTGAGAAATTATTGCTTGTGAAACCCAATTAACTGAGAAGAGCCTCCGTCTGCAGTAGGTCATGCACATGGAATACATGCTTTCGGCATGGAAGGGAGTTTGTTTATACAGGTTTTATCTCTTCCCCCAGCCAAGTAACAGGGAGAAAAGATCATAATTCAGGAGATTCATTTTCAGAAACAGAACACTATGAGAAATGACATTCTCTTAATGTTTTCTAAATCCATTAGTACTTCCATGAATCAATACTGTCAGAGACCTTGTTCTACACAGAAAATAGGGAGGGGTTTCGTTTCTCTGATGTTGGACAGTTTCTCACATAAAATTCAATTAAACTAACAATAATACTATAAACAAATTATTTATAAGACTATTTAAAACATTCCAAGGTGGTGCTGTTAAGTTAGAAATCTGAAAAGGAATGATCCATTCTCTCTCTTTGCTCATATCTGATTGTTTGGTATCACCACTCCATTCACAACTGCAAGAGTGGGCTCTGATGTTAGAAACTAGATCTGTGGAGGTGAAAATTTCAAATGCACCTTAAGCAGATTCTAGTAGGAGTATGTTGGTGGAAAAGCATTTACTATATATACAAAGAAATATGTAGAACTGAGAAAACCAACTAGGGCTAAAATGCTACCAAGCTTTGATGATTTGGAAGCTCCAGATCAGACATTTAGGAGAAAAGTGACAAGTTCAGGGAGACACATGGTTGTTGTTGTTTGTCTACAATGATCCTTCATGCATAACTTTCTAGGAGAGGCCTGATTTCAAATATTCTGGACCAAATAATTTGTTACCATGTCTCAATATTTTACCTGCAAAACGTGATGACTACGCACGCACACTTCCCATAATAAAACTACTCAGAGTCAGAAATACGGGATGGTGGCTACTAGGAAGCCACGTGCAACGTGGTACAGTGGAAAGGATACGGGCCTCAGAGCCTCTTCTGTGTCCATGAACTCAGCCACCCTTTCTGTGCCTCAGTTTCCCATCCATAAAATGCAGAACTGTTGTACAGAAGTTGGAGGTAATGTATCTAAAAATTGCCTAACCTAGTGCTTGGCACATAGTGTTTAATGAAGAATAGCTATTATTTTCACTGTTTGCTGAATTTTAGTACTTTCATACAACCTGTGGAAAGAAGCCCAGTGAGAAGATTTGACTTCAGTGAGATTAAAGAACGCCACGGCTCTCCTCTGACACTTCATTGGTTATTTCACCCTCTACACGCGTACATTTCCTTCTTCTTTTCCTCCTTTCTGAAACTTGGAGGAGAAAACAGTGGATGGTTTTTGAGGCCTATGGTCTGGGTCTAGAACACTGCTCATCGTGGTAGTCTCTACTTTCTAAAGTCTGAGTGTTTAATCACAGTCGTCATACTTTTAAAATTGCTCTTACCAAATGTTTGGCTCTCAAAGAGTATAATTTTACTGATAGCCTCAATAGCTTGTTTGGGTGAATTCGTACTTTAAGATGGCGGGGTGGGAGAATTTCCAGGGTTCATGTCAATTCACATAATCTCATTGCATATTTTTATCCATGACTTTACTTTTAGCAGTAAAATAATTATAGGAAAAACCTGTGAAGTTCTAAATGTAAATCTGGTAATTTTAGGGACTAACTGGAAAACTGGTTAAAGTCCTCCCAAGTGTCAGTGGTACTTCAGTAGACTATATGGGGAGAAATATTCAGTATTCACTCCAAAATGGTTCTTAGACAGTAACAGGAAATATTAAAGGAAAAGAGAAAGAAAAAACTTATGAATTTGTATATTTGATATAGGTGGACAAAATAAAACAAATATCCTTCAGTCTTTTGCTCTAAATAAATTGGTGCTTTTAACTGAACAAAACTTTTTGAGCCATTGTTTCTTCACAAGTTTGAGGCAGATCACAGTCAAGCTTTTATCTGAAAATTACAATTACCATATGCCATAGTGTACACTGACAATAACCTTAATGTTCAGATTTGCATTCTTATATTCTGCGAGTTAGAAAGATCAAATTAAAAAAATGTTAAAGTAAACAAGATTAGGTATATTTAAAAGACACAAAAGCTTTTTTTGTGGGTATGTGAACAGATTCGATTTACTATGAACATATATTTACTCTGTGTGTGTGTTTGCAACATGTGCAGGAAAAACCCAGTCTGATGAAGAATTATTGCTGTGTAAAAGTACAGGAATATCTCACTGGTCATCATGTTTATTGACAGGCACTTTCAGCTTTTAATTCATTTCTGAAAATGGACATTGGCTTATTCCTATTGCCAGTATAGATTCATTTAAAGTGTGGCCATATATCCAGCACTTAATCTCGTCAACATGTAGCTACACCTAAAAGCAGTCCCTGTGGAATTAAATAGGAATAGATACCTGTATTGTTTTTTTGATCAAGAACCACTTTGTTGAGGAGGAAGGTAACTGAGAAAAGAGAACAACTGCAAGATGTTCCTCTTTAGCACAAGTAAAATCATGTGCAACTGTTTTCCCCTTTTTACGAACAGACATTACTAGTTTGGAATCAGTTGTCTGCAACTTAAAATGACTTTATTATATTTTAAACCATCCTAGCTAAAACAAGACAAGCGGCCACTCCATTCTGACAGAGAACAAAGAATGTGCTCTGACAAAGTGCTACAGAGTTCCCACGGCAATATCACTCATTGTAAGATACACAAGGCATATCTGAACAAGTGTTTTTTTTTTTATTTGATGAAAACTAGAAGCTCTTTTCTCCAACATACTTCATCAAACTATTTACAACCTCTGTAAAATTTGTGAGTTTGAAAATACCTTTTCACTATCACATGTTATGAATACAGTAAAATATCTTCACTCTATTTTCTTAAAGATGCAGTATCCTTCCATTTCATTTTCTTAGGAAAATCTGAATTTCTATTGCAGTTGCTCAGTATTTAGCATATTTAAAAGTACCAATGGACATGGGTTGCTGAACAGACATTACTCTATAATGAAACTGTGAAAATATAGCATTTTAATTTTATGTACATTTCTTAACTATAAAATGCAGGCAGAGTCATATATAGTATTATAAGCTGATTTCCTAATAAGGTAAATAACTGACGTTTTCTAGACAGCATGAATTATTACAAATTCTTTCTTTTAAAAAAGTTCTTTGTTGATATTTGTTAACCCACTGGTTGCTGCAGATACAGATGTGTACACACATGTGCCTGTGTTGGGGGTTTCTGTTAAGTGGAGGCTGTGTGGGGGCAGAAATGTCATATGGAAGACATGACTTACCGAACCCCTCTTCTAAACTAAGCCAAATGAAGCCGAAAAGGCTTTTTTATGGGATGCGCTACCTCAGAAAAACTAAAGGAAGAGATGTGGTCAATGATGTACAGAAAATACATTTACTTGCTAAATTTACAGGCATCAGTAAAGAGCAAAATCTGAGATTGGATTGTGAACTATGAATATTAAGGCTTTCTGGGCCTGTTATGATTCATGAGTTATCTCACATTCAGTCCCTTGCACAAAGACTGTAACATGGATGCTGGTATAATTAACACTGATTAATTCTGCCAATCCTCACCGTGAATGCTAAGACACCTTTATAACAACATCATGGCTACATTTCTAAGCAGTCATAACAACATAACAAAGGCGTAGTAGTACATCTGAAGGCCTCACCTCACCAGATTTATTCAATTGCAGCTTTGGTAAGCATAGTAAATAAAGTACAGAATAAGGAATACTGCATCTTTATCCATATACATGTTATCATTCTAATGAACTGATTTCAAAGTGCAGAATTATATTTAGGTTTAAAACACAAATGGCAATTTGAAGTTAAAAAGAGTTGTATAAAAATGAACATAATCTTTGCATAAGCTATTCCAAATTTCAACCATAATAAAAATGGCAATTCTAATCACCTCGAACTAGCATTTTTAAACACTGTCACATTTAGTTTTTTCCCCTGACAATCATCTTCCTATTTCCCACTTAAAATGTTAAAGTGAATAAAAAGTGCTCATTTTTCAAAAAAATGTGGTTTATGTTACTGTTATCCAACTGCTTTTGAAAAAAATGTCCTATAGTGTTTTATAGAAGTGATGCCAGGCAGTAGTATAATCTTTATGGTAAAGCCACTGGAAATCTCAGTCTAACTGCCTTAATAGAACTTAAGACAAGTCATCAAGCAGGCTTCCCGGAGTCTGTACACAATTGACAGGGTGAGAATCCAAGTGGATGGGGAAGTGTGACTCTTTTTCCAAACAACAGACTATGAAAAGAGACTCTGAAAACTTCAAAGGCTGAACCTCATAACTTCTCAAATAATGTAACTCCCTTGAAATCAATCTATACAATGCAAAGAGAAAGTCAGGTTTACTGCAGCTGCTCAAGCTGTTAACAGCTTTATGTGGATAAGTTCTCAACCATGCACGTAATCCCAGCTGCAAACTGAACAGCTTCAGATTGAAAACCAAAGAATGGCTTCTAGTTAGGGAACAACTGACGGGTCCTTTAGGATTCCACCCCTTGCCTGTCGCTCATGATGCACTGTGCTTTTCGAAAGAGGCTAGAAATGGACATGAGATGAAATGGAGTTTTTGCATGCCCGAAGACATTCCATTTCCTTCTGTCCCAAACCACTTTTTCCTTTCTGTGGGGAAACACTTTTAGAAACCTCACCAAGGAGAATTTGCTATATCCCAGGACAAGTCCCAAATAAGCTTCAGTTCCTCGGGCTAGATCAGGGACTCATTCATTTACTTGTGCTTGGATCCCTTCTTAGAAGTATTGATGTATCGATGGGGGAAATGGCAGAATTGCTGACAGTTAACTTATCCTCTCAGTCAGGTTTCCACTTTCAGAGGATGAGGAGAAGAGCTCACTTCCTCAAATCTTTCCTATGTTATTAGAGAAGTGCAACTCGTTTAGTTCTGTGCTACATTTAAATCAAGCTGTCACTCAGGAAGCTTCCACTGCCTGTCAGTTTTATGAATCCGGAAAACCAAGTCTACCTGTAATACTCTGAAGACAGCTTTTGGCAGAGAAAGGACTGGCTCCTCTTCTGAGAGCAGGCAGAACTACATCAAATCTATACTTCACTTGAGTGATTCACCTACCACATGCCAACTAGGTGCTGGGACTAGCGTCGGGGGATTCATGGCTGTATTTGTCCCTCTCTGTGTTCTTTGTCACTGACCAGTAACCAACGCAGGCGCGTATCAAGAGACCTTTTTTCTATTCGGAATAATCACAGGCCATGTGAAGTAGGAGCTGCATACAGTACAGATAAAAACTTTCCAGTTGGTAAAAAACCCATTGATTGGTGGGTAGTAGATTGTGTAGCTAAACAAGCTATTTATCAATAGAGTCACAGCCCTTGTTGGAGGGAAATTGCCTGATGAATTTTTCAGACCTGGCAGACAATACAGAGCACATATTTTTGAAGCCAGAATTTGACCTAAAAATCATTATACTGTTGCTTAACATTTTTTAAAAATTCCTTTTAATACCATCCAACACAAATTGTCCTTGTTTCAATGTTCATGGTTCTCGCTTCATCGGAATAAGATTGAATTAGAAGATGATCCTAAAAAGGATAATTCTGTAGCCGGAAATTATTTCAGAATGTCCAAACATTTAAAAATGAGCTAGTAAGATTGTGAGGTTAATTTGTGCAATTCCCCAAATCAAGTGTTTGTCATTAAAATATATTGCAAGGGTCTTTGCTGGAGACCTTTTGTATTTTAAGCTATAAAAAATTCTAACACCAACAACAACAACAACAACAATAACAACAAAAAATCTCACCAAGCCCCTCAGCCACATAAAGTTGGGAAAAAACCCAGCTCTAAGTGGGGACAAAAAGTATGATAATTTTTTCTGAAAGAATGCTTGTTGGTGATGTATTGCTTTATTTACTGTATACTTTATTAGTTGCAAAAAGGTTCATAATTTTAGGGAGTTGATGGGACTACACTCTTCTCTCACCCTCAGCACAGGATGAGTAAGGTTCAGAATCCCTGCAGATGCCAGCACAGGACCACCGGGTCCTGCTACGGTTTAGGAAATGGCATCTGTATAGAAGAACCTAGTGGAGAGTCGCTGCTCCTTGGCTCTCCAAGACAGGAAACTAGCACCATGTCAGGCTTTCTACGGGGAGCATTCCCTTTCCACTGACTCAGTTCCGAGGAGAACTGACCCATTAACTGAAGGGTTAATTCCCGGCTATGCCTCCCTTGCCTTTCTAGTCACCAAATAACTGTTTTCCAACAAGAAAAGGGGAGTATAATCTTTAATTGTGGTACTCAATCAAGCAGGACAACAAACAGCAGAAAGATTACCTCAGTGCTGTAAATGTAACCAAGACACCTAAAATGCTGGGGTGTTTTTTACAATCCCTTTAGTAGGTATGAAAATTGGTAACGTGAGTCCTCAGTGAAGTTATTGTAGGAGAGTCCTTTTATTCATTATTGCTTTTCTCCTCAAGAGGCGCATTATTTCCATCTCTGCTTTGTCTGATTTTTCATGTTCACTGACTTTGCCTGGGCAGCCTCACCTCTTACCTTGGTGCCAGTGTGTCTAAGAAAGTCCTTTTCCCCCCGATTCCTTGTAATCAAATACTAGGGGCAGGAAAAGATGATGCCTAGGTGACAGAACACTGCAATTTGAAGTGGGGCAGTAGTTTTTTAGACAGGCTCTTCCTATTCAACTACAGAACACCTCTGTGCCAGTCCATGCCAGGGCAGAGACCAGGAGGACGAGACTTCAACTGAAATGTCGCTGCCCCTCTGCGCGAACAGATGAACAGAAACAGAATCGAAACAAAACGAAAACAATCAACGACAAACAAATGAAAGATTCAATGTTGGTTTTCTTCAGGGCATGGCAGAATGACAAGTTGCGAGTGATATCTAGTTGCCGCCACCGCTGTTGCGAAGGGCTGCTGAGTGCCCTTATTTCCAGGTAATGGAACCTCTCCAACAGCTTCTTCTTTTCTACTTTCATGCTGCTTGCTGGTAACAGATTGGATGTGTGTCCTAACTTACTTAGATAGTAACTAAAATTTCTGTAAAAAGGGGTCAAGGGGCGGGATGATGGGAGAATCACCCAAATGTAAAAGGTCTTGCTCTAGCCATCAATTTGTGGTAGACGACCTTTAAGGTTATCAGTAACAAAATGTCTGACAGCTCAGAAAATGTACAAGCTACAAACATCTTTAAATGGCAGAGTACACAGCACGGAAAACGATGCCTGTCTCTTCAGCATTTGTGTCACTGAGCTCCCAGGCCAGCGTGAAGATGGTTCTCGTGTAGTCGTGTTGGGGGTTACCTTCAGACCGAAAGGAGACGTGTTCCCTCTTCTTCCTGCTCTGGTTTCAGACATCGTGGGATGGTGATGCCCTTTCGCGGTAACACTGTGAAGGGGGTTCAGCCCTGCTGAGTCGGGTGCCGCTAAGAGATCCAGCTCTTACGCTCAGCTGGACGGTAGCCTTCCTCACACCAGCATATGCCTCCGGCGGTGCAGGGCCAAATGATCTGACCGGGAAAAGCTGCGATCACAGTCTGCGCACTTGAATGGCTTCACTCCCGTGTGTTTGCGGTAATGCCTTGTCAGTTCATCCGAACGAGCAAACTTCCAGGTGCAGCCTTCCCAGGTGCACTTGTAGGGTTTCTCTCCTGGAAGAAACAAAGGGACACAAGCTTTGGTATGCTGTCACTTTTCCATAACAACCACGCCGGCACTCTATTTCGGGAAATTGTCATTCTCCATGAATTCTCCATTTGGTTAAATCTTTGTCAGGAGACCTCACCATCTCACCAGCAGGTCTGGGGTCAGATAGGTGTCCTCTTTCCTGCTGTGACATCTGGCAAATTAGTTACCATCTGTGCCCTCAGCGATGACTTTGCTGTCAAGATAGCAAAAGGCATAGGTGACTGCCACTGGATCGCATCACCACTGGTAGACTGAAAAGAAATTATTAGAGCCCCACCAAGTGTGAGTCAGCTCTAAGACCGGAAGTCAGAAAGAATTATAAAGGGCAGTCAGGGATGCTCTGCTTCAATACCGCCTCCCGCCAAATGTGCATTGCTTAGATGGCTTAAGGCTATTTAGGACACAATGTCCACTTATTAGTCACCGAGTATATACACAAAATTTCATTAAAAGGTAAAGCACTCCACTACCCCCAGAAATTAGGTATTAAGTACTCATTATTCACAAATATCTACTTTTTGCTTAACTGTTAGGAAAGAATCCTAGATATCTTAATGGTGTGAAGTTTAAATACATTTTTCAGGACTTCGGAATTAGGGTGAGCCCTGAGGAATTATCAAGTTGGTGTGGGCACTGAAACTGACAGAGAAAGGCAGTTTGAAGAAGCATGTAATTTGACTAGGTCCCTCAGTCAACTTGTAAAGACAGTAAAATATGCAAAAGCTCTGCCGGGAAAAGATAACACTACCCATTGTCCAAATGAGCTCCCAGGAGGAGTGGGACAATAGTTGACCCAGGTGAGCTGTATCCCTGGCCCTCATTCAGAATGGGTGCCCTGTCCCCACGCAACCCCACAAAAACTGATCTTTCCTTCTGCCCCTTACACCCAATAGTCTGCAATGCACTTCTTGGCCACACACGGCCTCTGGTGAAAAGGGCCTAAAATAGGAAAGAGAGCTATTTGCTAATCTCCATGTATGGAGCTGCAAAGTGAGTATTGTTAACCCCACTTTACAGATGAGAAAACTGAGGCTCAAGGTAGTTACTATGTTGAGTAAAAAGATAAGGCACTCTACTTTACCTTTAGCCAGAAAAGAGATGTGCATGGCTTTGAATCCTGTGCTTTTCACTATGCTACCGTGGAATGGATAATTCTTACCCCATCTAAACTTTGGCGCATTCTCAGAGTTGGTTGTACTTACTCAGGTACTTTCAATTTATTTACTTCCTCCTTCTATTAAATCACCTATCACAACATAGCATAAAGATTTTGTTTAGATACCTTTTTTCTCTACCTGTTTCTGAGTATTTGGAGTTCAGGGACCATGCCTCTACTGTTTCAGCATCCTCAGAGCCTAGAATAGGTGCCAAGCAAGTGCTTGAATGAATTAATAAAACTGCAACACACACACACACACACACACACACACACACAGAAACACATACGTAGGAAACTACTGAACCCTATCAATGAGATATACAGATAATGCCTACATGGGGAAACAAGACCAAACTGGACCCAGTATTTTTCACTTAACTGTTAAATCAATGCTGTCTATTTAGGACCAAGTGGCCATTTCAGAAAAGAGTGAATAGTTCAGACCCATTAAATCTAGAAAACTGATGCACTAACTGTAGACCATAGGATGCTCCAGGTTACTCTGAAAGGGCTCCTTTTAAGTGAGAACCTGACTGGAATGACCCAAAACCTCAACTCCTTATTCATTCTGGTTGTCTTAAAGAGACAAAATCTACATTTGCATATCTCTACTGATCAGAGTTTGACAGAAATTAAACAAACAAAAATCAGCAAAACCCCTAACTTAGAAAGACTGGAGGTCTACTACACAGTGTATCAATGGTAATTATTAACATGCTTTTATATGTCATCTGCCTTCTCTATATGTTTTTAAAGTTTATATCATGAGCATGGGTTCTACTAAGTTGAGCTTGATATAAATCATCTCTTCAAAAATACATCTATCTTTGGTACAGTGAGCTTAGCTAGTTGGATGTTTGTCACCAACAGGCATCTCCTAGCTATGTCCTGTGTTACTATGGAACCAGCTACAGAGAGTGTTCAGTCCTGAAAAGAATAAAGGATCTTCTTAATTGGAGAAGAGCACTGCTCAGTTGTGTGGTAGGAGAAAGTGGCATGTAGGATTGGAAAAGCTTCTGACCCTGCCCTTGCCATTGCAGATGGTGGAGGAAGGGGCTCCATATCTGGGATGGGCCTGGGCGGTAAGTAGGGGCGACAAGAGGCAGACGAGCTTCCAGGCTCACCTTAAGAAGGATGTGAGGGGCTGGCATGGCCCAAAGTAGAGACGGTTCATAATCTTAAGTGCTGTCTAGATTTCCTTGCATGGCCAATTCAGACACTTAACATTCTCTAATTTATTCCTCAAAATGATAATAGTCATACTTTTACTTTCATTTTGGCTATTTAATAATGGTAGTTACATCCTCTCCTCTTGGGGAATGTAAATTGTGGCCTCCATTTTTATAATTCTAAAGGTTGAAAAACAAGAGGATTATTTTGTGCACACCAAAATCCTATAAAACTTAAATTTTAGTGTCTATAAATAAGTTTTTATAGGAACACGGCCACATTTATTTGTTTACACATTGTTTTGGCTATTACGCATTGTTAACACTCACCTAATGATGGGAAGGTGAGTGAATATTTTGGTTATAGTGTAATCACTTATTCTCAAGTTAGGATCCTTAATTCAACTTCTATCAGTCTTCTCAGCAATAAACGCATATATTCCATGTCACTTTATGTTCTGGGCAACAGGAAATGAATGACTCTCTCAAAAGGCCCACCTAATTCTATCAGACTTTAAAAACTTAACTTTAGGGCCTTTTTTGTCATTAAAAAGTACAGTCATAATGAGGGTTACCTTCAGACCAAAGGTAACCTATGAGGGTGAGGGTCAGAATAAAGTAAGGTTCAGGAATGCCGCTCTACACTTTACCTGGCAACCCAAAGCAATGATTCTCCATGATGGAGTCCGGCCCCATCTCCAACTCCTTTAAATATAGTAGTGTTACGATGGCCACTGTGAACAATGAGTTACACTATTCTATTGAGCCTAAAAAGGGAGGACACAACTGATGGGAAGCATGAGAAAGTAGGAGCTTAGATGTTTTAAGGTTTCTAAGATGGATATTTTAAAGGGGGGAAGGGCAGGGAAAGCAACAACGGTAGCAAGGATTTGTCTTTAAGTGCACAACTGTGGAGCAGGGAAACAGTGCCAAATTTGAAAAGTGGTCTGTGAGTGATCAACTGTAATAAGTGATCATGAAAGACAAGGGAAAAGGCCTCAGAAACACAAGGGGCAGATATTTCCCTACTCCATGAATAAAACCATCTAAAAAAGTTATGCATAATATTCTTTGCCCTCATTGCCTCATTAATAAAACTGGAGTTTAGGCATTCTCTCTTCATACTTAAAATAACAAAATAGAAAAAAAAAACAAGATCTTTCAATCTCTCTTTGAAATTAGAGGCTAAGGTAGGGGAGTAGGGGGAGAGAAGAGGCTACCCTGATCAGGCAGAGAGTTGGCTTCTGCCCCTCTTTCAAGAGACACCTAGGTTTTGATTAGACCCACCAAGTGCCCAGCATTTCATTTAAAAAATTCAATAAATTAATAAATGTTCTCTTTGGACCAGTCAAGTTTTAGGAATGGATACAAAAATTTTAGTAACTACTGCATTGTGTTTAACTACTCATTGTTTTTTATATTTGAGCACTGAAGCAATTTAAAGGGTGCAATCTTATAAAACACATTAGGATAACAGAAATGAACTTCATGATGTGAGTGAAAAACTAATTAAAATGATAAATAAGATCGTAAGATATCTTGCGGTACGTATAAACGAGTCCTGAAAGATTATAATGAAGAACAGACTCTTCCATTTTGTCTTCTTTCCTTTAAGACTTGCTAGAAAAATAGCTAAATTTAATTTTAAAAAATCAGTGGCAGGGACAGAATGGGAGGTGAATTTTCCATGAGAATGTTCCTATGGAAAGAGTTGGCTTGGAAAATAAAAAGAATTGGACACCTCCCACGGCCTGGGCTGCGACTGCACCCAGCTGCTCTGTGTCAGGCTGAAGGACAGTGATCATAAACACGATTTCCATTGATTTCTTCAGAAATAGTGAATTCTCCTTAAATTTATTGAATTAGAATTCTGTAAATGCGTTATTCAAAACTGTTTTCCCTGGAAATAAGCTAAAAATAAAAATAGGCTGCCCACCTTCTTTGATCCTTTTCTCAAACCCACAATTATACAACTTAATTGTCCAAAATCCGGGATTTAATTAAAATATTAAATATGATTCTCCTACATGAAGTGCTAACACATTAAAAAATAATGAGGAACATTTATGCATATGAAAGAATACTCCAAATATTATTGCTGCCAGTTAAAACCAATATATACAATAAGATTACATCTTGTTTAATACTGAATGTATAAAATATGTTTTATATTTCTATATGCTGACGGAGAAAACTGCTAAAATAAACACAGTGGTTTTCCCTGAAAAAAAAAAGTATACATATAATCCCTTGACAAAATCTTTGAAAATGCATTTAATATTTTTCAAAACAACCTAAAGTTTTGACTCCAATGTCAGATTTTTAAAAAAATGTTGGTGACTTATATTAATCCTATGAAATAGTGAAATTATTGAAAAAGGTATGGTATATTTCTTTCCCAATAAGTCTTAGTAAGTGACTTGTTTTTCAGTTGAGACATTATGTTGTCTACATATAAGAAAAATCAAATGACGCTAGTTGGGTGATCTGTGCCTAGCTGCACGATACCATGCCACTCTTTGAGGTGCAGTTTATTAACTTGTAGGTCTTCCATTCTGAAGTAATGTCTCTATGTCCCATGACAAATCCTTAGGCTATTTCAAGCTTTTGTATTTTAAAAAAAGAATATGACCATTTTTAGCACAATCTGTCCTTCTCAGTTCTGTAAAAAACCTGGACTAAACTATGAAAACTTCTGAAAAAGGAACATGTTCACCAAAACTAACAGCAAGAGCTTCTATTTTTTTTTAAAGTGAAGTAGTCCTCTAAAGAAGGAGAGTTTGTTCTTTTTCATTCTAAAAACTCTTTTTAACTCCATGCTTGGAGTTCATGCTAAATACAACTTTATATGCATATGTAGCCAACTTTGGGGAGTGTGTGTGTGTGTGTATTCACAGGTATTATTTAAACAGATTAAGTGTCTTGGGACAGTTATTAATTAAAGTGCCCTGGGAAAATGAAAACTCACATCAGGGTTTTTATCTTGAAACAATCAACAAACTGATTTATTATGAAAATGGCTGTTTCTTTCAATTTTGGTAAAGAAAAGGATTAAGAGTCACTAAATGCATTTCCATGACATTTACCCAGCAGAAGGCATAATAAAGTCTAAAGAAAACACCAGGTATTGAATGGATTCCCAAACCCACCAAACAAAAATAACTTTTTCAGGCACCTCCCATTTCACCATCTGAAATGCTGAAAGGTAAATGTGCACTGAGACAAAAGACAGGTGCCCTTTCATATTAAAATGACGTGTGAGCAATGCACATAAGAGGAATGTGCAGTTTGAAAAAGCCTGTGTTAAACAAAACACCCATGTTCTCATCAGCTTCCCTCTACTATTTTCTCAAGCAACTGAAAAGGAACACCTTTTGCAACAGGAAGAATAGGCATTTTCTTAGGTTCAGAAGTGCATTTCTGAAATGTGTCCCTGTTTAACTTTTATAAAGTTACAGGCCCCAGACACTGACAAATGAGCTTCATTACATTCAAGGCTCAACATATTTGCTGTGACAATCTGTTTCACTTGAGGAATGGTATTTGCATATGAGGAAAAAAGAAAAAACCGGAATCAAGATTCCTATCTTGTCTTTCTGGTTTTTGTTACATTAGTTCATAAAAGTTCACGGAATTTTAGATCTGAAAGAAAATTAGGTACTTTTAAGAGGAGGAAACAGCAACCTAAAGACTAAGAAAGACCTGAGATGATAAGGCCCCCTGACTTGTCCATGGATAGACCAGGCTGCCTTCCCTCTTCATGGAATAAGGTAGCATAAAATTCCAAAGGCTTTGAAACCAGGTAAAATGCAGGGCCAAATACAGGCTCAGTTACCTATCTGAAATTGGATCCAAGGCTAAAGAGTTAAGCTTTCTGAAAGTTTCCCCATCTGTAAAATGGGAACACTATTAATATCTATTTCTATAGCACTGTTGTGAAACTCAAAAATACACATACCACTGCCTGGCAAATAATTGCCACTCAATAGAGGATATTTAATTTCATAGTCATGAAATTTGAGATTTTTGTTTTTGAAAAGAAATGTAAAATAATATAAAGCTAAAAATAGATCCTGTTTGCTGTTTTTCAGGAATAAATTAAGGTTTTTGGGTAACTGAATGCTAATCCTGATCCTGATTTTCTTAATATTTTAAGTACAAAACTTTATAGGCCAAGCACACCAATCTATTTTATGTGTTTGATCCATTTGGTCTTGTCAATTCTATCAAGCAAGTAATCAATATGCTAGTTTCTGGTCAACTGAATTAATTGACTGTATTTTTCCTTATGTGTAGAAAAGACCAAGTGGGTTCCTTCTTTCTTCCCCATGCAATTCTATAATGGATACCTTTGATAAAAGTAGTATTTGCTAAAGCATACAGTACTTTCTGTAAGAGCCTTATGGATATCAACTCATTTAAGTTGAACAACTTCCTAATGAAGTAGTTGCAATAATAACCCCACTTCACCCAGAGTCATCCAGGTAGTATGTGCTTTAACCATGACACATACTGCCTCTCAACATTTTAAATTACTGCTGTAATAAACCAGGATATGTGGTCAGAACTGGATAAGCAGCCTGAGAATGTGAATTACCACTCACAGGACGACAACGTTGTTAACACAGAGGCTGGCCTTCTCATGCAGACATCCAATAAAAACGAACTAAAATATCCTATAATAAAAGTGTACTGAGAGTAAAAAGTTCAAGGTCAAAAGACAATATTTTATTTGGCTGTTCTGAGTTTCTATTTCCATTTAGTGACAACATTTATTTTCCTAGGTGTCTGGTTACTTTTTCCTCAGTTTCTTTTGCAGAGACCTCTTCCTTTACCTGTCACATAAATGTTTCCCAACATTTTGACTTGAACTTCTCAGCTACACATATTCCCCTTGGCTTCTATGGCTTTCATTGCAACTTATAAGGGAAAAGTATTAAGGATCTGCACCTAAGCACCAAGAGGCGTATAGGATGTTTGTTTTCAATTGGTGGTCTGAAAGCATCCTTCACATGACCAAAACTTACTCAGTATTTACTACTTAAGCAAGACATGCTCCTCCTGTTTTGCTCTCCGATTGGAGAGATTTCTTGGACTCTTCCCTCTGTGTTATTCTCAACCTGCCCCACCCTGATAATTACACCTGCCAGTTCTGCCTTCCGAATATCTACCCAGCTGTCCTCCCAGTTTATTCTAATTATCTTTAGGTTCTTGCCACCTTTCACCAGTTCTGTTTTACATCATACCCTCTCCAATTTATTGTCTGCACCGTACTGAAAGAAAAACTCCAGAAAGACAATCTGATCATGCCACTCCTTGGCCCTGCATTTCCCTGGGCACGCTTGCATGAAAACTCTCTGCACACTCCACTGCGACTAAAGGTTTTTCTGTCTGTCCCTACCCCACCGGGCAGTGCGGCGCTGAGAAAGGCTTTGAGCTTTCTTCATCACTGTATCCCTAGGGCCTAACACGGTGCTCTGTGCTAATAAATTATACTTGTTGATTCAGTGAATAAAATGATTTTAATTCCAACACACTTCCTATTTCTTTAAAATTGAACATACAAGAGTCCACCTAAGAGTAATCTATTTTCTGAGATAAAGAGTTTATTGCTTGAACACCATACACTCTACCATCTTTTCTGGTTTAAAGAGTTACAATGTATATTTTTGAGAAAGAAAATAAGTTTGGGAGGTTTCATTTAAAGCTGGTGTCACAGTTCTAGTCTGCAAATAAATGTCTTATTTCAAACCTTTAAAATTAGTAACTTGATATGAGATTGAGCCTTGTATTTTGTCACTCGAATGAGCATTAATTATTTTAATCTTTAAAATGATATATTTATAATTCTTTTCATTTTTAGTTATGAGGATTTTTAAATGAATTATTTTGAATGTGAATAAACATTTTATATATTCTTTAATGATGAATATATTATACCAAAATATAGTTCATTATCTTTAATAACTCCATTAAAATCATAAGTTTTATATTAGTAGAAGCTAATTTTGCCACTCAGGATAAGATGACCAACAGTCGAAATCCAGTTATTCTTAGGTAAAACATGAGAAAGCACAGAGGCTGGTAACACAAAGCTGTGTTGACAGATGTATAGACCAAGTAAAGCCATAAGCAAAAGAAAAGAAATGGAGTTACAAAGACCCCACAAAGACACCAAGGCATTTTTAACTTTCCACCATCACCGATGACGCACGCACTAACGTAAATAGAATTAAGAAACCAAATTAATTAATTATTTATTTAACTGAAGTCATAATTAATAGGCTGTCTCAGAAGTCTTTTCTAAATGTATGAAAAAAGCTGGACTTGCTTTGAAAATAAATAAGGTATAACTTCTAAAACAAAATTTAATCCGCTATGTGCAGAACGGCACCTAGATTCAGATCGCTGTAAATCTCAGGTACAATGTGTTTTTAAACAGTAACTGTCTATGATAGGTTAAAACAACTCTCTCCCGACTAACGACATCATGTGGGGCACTTTCCTAGCATTTTGTTAACCATCTGGAGTTCTCGGTTTCCTCGTTGAAGGTGGCACTAAAACATGCTTGTTTGCCTGGGCAGGTGATGCTCTGTGCTCCTCTGGTCAGATCAATCACCCCTTCAGTGGTGGATACATGTGGACATGGCTGTCGCCTCCACCAGATTTAGGACTCCCTGCTGGATTCCTTTGTATGACACTATTCAAAGAGTTGTGTGCCGAACGAGTGCTCGAGGGCTGCTTATTTCATCTTGTGTAATGATTAATGCTTCCGATCCATGTCTTCTCACTGGCTTCTGACAAATAAAATTTTAGTAGACTGGGGAGAGAGACCAGTTTACATTAATGAAAAACCTTAAAAATAGAGCCTGAAAGCATCTTGCTATCTCATGACTTCACCGTCCCTGAATGGCCAGTGATAAACAGGCAGGTACTGCCAGGCACACACTCACGGGAACGTGGCTCCAGCGCAGATGACACTGGCAGGTTATCAGCGAGCTTGTCTGAGACCGGGTATGATGACGACTGCACAGGCTCTAGAGAAACCAGAGTTTTAACCCCAGCTCCTCTGCTTTTCCAGTACCTGCCCACAGACAGGTGCCCTCGCTCCTTTCCAGCGATTTGCATATGCCACGAAAATACGTAAAGCACTGGCAGAGCTGAGCACGATGCCTGGGACCCTGCAGGTCCTCAGGAATTATCAGGTCCCTCCCCCTGTGAGGTCCATGTCTGTTAATGACACACCTTCTTCCAGCCACACACACGAGACATCCTCAAGTTCGTCCTTTCCCCTGCCTCATGTCCACTCAGGCGCCATGTCCTCCTGTTTCTACTGCTTCGTGGCTTCCCACGTACCCTTTGCTCTGGCCATCAAACCTGTGCAACGGGGAAATGTACTGAGTGCTCTAGGGCCACCGAGGATGGAACTTCTCCCTGCCTAGGACAGGAGCGTGGTCAGAGAGCTTAACAGACAAGGTGACAGTGAGGCAGTCTGGAAAAGAAACAGGAGCTTACCAAGTGACGAAGTAAGTGGAAAGGAGGCTACTAGGCAGGCCGTTTCTGGGAGGGAGAAGGATGTACGAATGAGCTCCATACAGCCAGGCACACGTGGAGATTCACGCATTTGTATGGCCAAGGGATAGGGCGAAATTGGGATGGGGAGAGCAAAGGAGGTTCAACAGGTGAACAGGGGGCAGATGGGAAGGACTCTGCATGCCCAGCTTAGGAAGGTGTCCCCAAAGGCCCTGGCCACAGCAGACAGCAGACATTGTGTTTTCCTTTGTCATTTCACTTGTACCTTTGCAGGCCTGGCCTTTGTTATGACTATTCATATGAGTTTTACCTAGCATACTTCCGGACAAATCCACCAAATTCACTGAAAATGGCATCTATGCCTTTTTCTGCCTTTAAAAAATATCTTCTATAGTGCCATACAGGAAATGCTAAAAAATGTCTGTATAGTTAAATTTGTCTGTAAATGGGCCCTTTCAAATGGAAGATTGCTAAGTATTTAAAATATATTCATTAAAAGATTGTTTTATACTATCATTTTACTAAAATGATGATAAAAGGGCTTACTGACAAAGAAGAAAACCTGAGATTCACACAAGTTAAGTAGCTTGTCTAAAATTCACCAACCAATTAGGGGCCAAAGACAGATTCAATCTTTTATCTCCTGACTTCAAATTTAGTGATATTTTTATTATATTTTCTTTACTTCTCAGCAGTTACCAACATATTAATAGTTCATTTTTGTGAGCTGTTTGATCTGGACTTACAAACAACTTCCTGGGAGAGGATTTTTCCCTGAAAAACATGTTTTCTCTTAAATGATTTGTTATCTTGGCATCACTGAGCCCTAAGCTCTATTTAACAACGAATCTAGATGGGGGGTCTGAAATGAAGATTTATGTGGAATGAGTTATTTAATTAATGAATACAGATGTGAGATCAAGAACAGTAGCACTCCACTTATCTGACATTAAGATCTAGCAACCACAAGCACCTGTGAACGGGAGGCCACCAGGAGGCACGGCTGTCACAAAGCCCGTGATTTTCTTTGTAGCACTATCCTCAAACCACTTCAGAATCTCATCCAGTAAAAGATGTCAAAGTAGAAGAAATACAGAAATAGCAGTGAGAAATGATGAGGCAAAAAAAAGTGAATACAAAATCTGCAGGCATCTAGGATTGCTGTGTGCGGAAGTGTGTGTCTATGTGTCTGTGGATATTTCAAATATATAATCCATTATAACTAATATAGAACAAATGTTACTTATAGCACTTGATATCAATCACAGAGGCTCCATTCATCAAGGAAAGAGTTATTAAATAATGTGTAGTTTCCTTCATTCGTAAAGGTAGGGAAAGACACACTTTGGAAACTATTACATCAGAATCACTTAATATTTTTTAAGCATCCATATGAGTTAACTTTCTTTGTGAGCAAGATTCAGATATGAATAATTCATAAGAAATGTGACTGCCTTAAATTTACCAATTTTTAAGGTTAGAGGTATATAGTTTTCACATGAATTCAAATGAATATTATACAAGATTGGCTACTGAGCCTCACGGATTTATTAGAGAGCAATGTATCACTTTGGAATATAAAATATTACCAGGTTCCTTTGAAATAGAATATTTTTATATGCTGCAATTACTTTTTTAGAAAATATGGTTTTAAATTTATCTTTATTTCGCCTTTTAAAAATGACATCATTAAATTGTAATATTATGCAGAACACCGATAATCCTGTTTCATTTTAGTGTCATGTCATACACACCATGAGAGAGTTCTAATTTTTTCTTTTTCAGCCCCTTCTTGACTAGATCCAACATCTGGTTCTAGTGCACCATCTAGTGGCGGTAGGAATCACTGATAAACTGTTGCTTGCATTGCATTTTAGAAATTACTAGAGCATTTAATTTTTAGAAAATAGTGAGAATTCTAAACCCCAAAATCAAATTCATAAAATTATTTTTTTCTAAAACTCAAATTTAAATAATTTAGTAAGTAATATAATTCTTAAAATGAAGGAATCCATAATACATATTTGTTATGTACAGCACAGATTTAAATGATTATATTAATTTAAATATACTGCATATTCACTTAAATTATATTATACACTGCTTCATGCACAGAAGACCCACAATTTAGACTGATGAATAGAACAACGAACCTGCTAACAACGTGTATGTGATCTCTGAGATATATTTTTTCCTCCTTTTTGACATGCCTTAAACCAGCGGTCCCTAACCTTTTTGGCACCAGGGACTGGTTTCATGGAAGACAATTTTTCCAGGGGGATGGAGGGGGCGGTGGAGCTCAGGGGGTGATGTGAGCCATGGGAGCTGCTGCAGCGGCTGTAAATACAGATGAAGCTTCAGCTGCCTGCTGCTCACCCCCTGCTGCGTGGCCCAGTTCCTAAATTACGGAAGACAATTTTTCCATGGATGGTGGGGCAGAGCTCAGGCGGTGATGCACCGCTGGGTTCCTAACAAGCCACGCACGGAGCAGTACCAGGAGTTGGGGACCACAGCCTTAAAGGATTTAGCACAGGCAGGTGTTAGTAAAAGCATTTAAAAATACTTGGTCACATCTTCATGTTATTATCTAAACTGTACGTTCATGAAAATATACATAATTACTTTTAAATTTAAAAAGGCATTTCTCAGCATTTTTTTCCTTGCTAATATCTAGAAAATGTTTCTTTTACATTCCTAAAAATATGTTTAAAGTACTGCCTAAATAGTAAATAAACAGATGACTGATCAGGTACTAATAAAGCATAAAAAGATCAAGCGTTAAAGGCAAAATTAACGTGACTTTCTCAAAGAGTTTTTCACTGCTACTTGCTCCCCTCCCATAGCGTGCGTGGCTCTTATAAGTCATCTGGTATAATCCCAACTCCACATTAATTATTACTGGTCACACACAAGTAACTTACTCAATATGCCTGAAGCAAAAGTAAGGCTAAGAAGATATCTATTAAAAGCACGCAGTCCAACCTGAAATCCTATAGAACTAGTGTTCATTTCATTTTGAACACTAAGTTATGAAATCTTGTATATAATTATAAAGCAGAAGCCAGCATGGCATCACTTTGAACCAGTTACAGCAAATCAACCAAACTTCGTTCATTCTTTCTTTTTAAAAATAATGCTATTTGACTGACAGTTCAGGAGACTATGTCTACACAAAGTAACTATCCCTCTGCTAGGTGAGTGAATGATTTGACATATCCTGGTTTGGGGCAGTAATTTCAAAGGACATTTTGATGGAGCTGTGAGACAGAGAAATGTGGGCCGAGGGGAGGACGATCTGGTGGATTCTTGGCTGAATGGGGGTCTCTAGGATCATGTCTCAGGGCTTTTTCCTGGAACCTGTCCTATTCAATACCTGCATTAATTATCCGCCAGAAATGGAAATGCTGAAGGAGAGAGTGAAAATATTAAAAACAAGGTGGGTGGGAAGGAGTTTCAAATCATTTCAATTTATTAGAATAATGGGCCCAAATCAATAAAATGGATATAGAATAATTATTTTCTAAGTTTGAAAAAGTACATGCAACCCTCAGAAAAATGATTCTGTTCTGTATCTCCAGACTATGCCTAAACACTTTCAGTAATAGAGAACACACTATTCCCAAAGGAAGCCATCATTTCAGGGACAGCTCCAACTATATATATAACTTTGCATGCTTTGGTTTAAAAGAAATCAGTTATAGGTACAGGGGATAGACAAGATCTAGTTGTCAGCAGTTCTTGATTTAGATGATGTAACAGAGAGTCAACGGCTAAATGATTTAACATATTTTCCTATACAGGTACATCTCATTGTATTGAGCTGCACTTTATTGCACATTACAAATTGAAGGTTTGTGGTAACTCTGACTTAAGCAAGTCTCTTGGGCGCCATTTTTGCAACACCATGGGCTCACTTCATATCTGGGTGTCACATTTTGGTTATTTTTGCAATATTTCCATTTTTGTCATCATTATTATATCTTTCATGATGATACATAATCATTGACCTTTGATGTTACTACTGTAATTGTTTTGGGGTTCCATGAACTGCACCCATAGAAGATAGACTTAATTGCTAAATGCTGTGTGCTGACTGCTCCACTGACAAGCCGTTGGCCTCTCTCCCGCTCCTTCAGCCTCCCTATTCCCTGAGACACAATATTGAAATTAAGCCAATTAATAACCCTACAATGGTCATCAAATGTTCAAGTGAAAGGAAGAGTGTTGTACATCTCTCCCTTCAAATCAAAAACTAGAAATAATGAAGCCGAGTGAGAAAGGCACATCGAAAGCTGAGATAGGCTGAAAGCTAGGCTTCTTGCGCCAAACAGCCACGTTGTAAATGCAAAGGAAAAGTTCCTGAAGCAAATCAAAGTGTTACTTCTGTAAATATATGAATGATAAGAAAGTGAAACAGCCTAATTGCTGATAGGGAGAAGGTTTTAGTTGTCTGGATAGATCAAACCAGCCACAATATTCCCTCAAGCCAAAGTCTAATCCAGAGCAAGGCTCTAACCCTTTTCAATACTATGAAGCCTGAGAGAGGTGAAGAAGCTGCAGAGGGAAAGTCTGAAGTTAGAAGAGGTTGGTTTATGAGGTTTAAGGAAAGAAGCCATCTATCTCCATAACATAAGAGTGCAAGGTGAAGCAGCAAGTACTAACGTAGAAGCCACAGCAAGTTATCTGGAAGATCTAGCTAAGATTGTTGACGGATGTGACTAAACTGAACAGATTTTTAAATGTAGACGAAACAACCTCCTATTGAAAGAAGATGCCATCTAGGATTTTCATAGCTAGGAGAAGCTTCAAAGCTTCAAAGGACAGGCTGACTCTCTTGTTAGGGGATAATGTAGCTGGTGACTAGAAGTTGAAGCCAATGTTCATTTACCACTCTAAATCCTAGTTCGTCTAAGAACTGTGCTAAATCTACTCTGCCTGTGGTCTACAAATGGTACAACAAAGCGTGGATGACAGCACGTCTGTTTACAGCCTGCTTAACTGAGTATCTTAAGCCCACTTTTGAGACTTACTATTCAGAAAAAAGATTCCTTGCAAAATATTACTACTCACTGACAATGCACCTGGTCACCTGAGAGCTCTGACGGAGCTGTACAAAAGGATTAATATTGTTTTCATGCCTGCTAACACAACATCCAATCTGTAGCCCATGAATCAAGGAGTCATTTCTACTTTTAAGTCTTATTATTGAAGAAATACATTTTGTAAGGCTACAGCTGCCATAGATAGTGATTCCCTGATGGATCTGGGAAAAGTAAATTAAAAACATTCCGGAAAGGACTCACCATTGGATGCCATTAAGAATATTAATGATTTGTGAGAAAAGGTCAAAATATCAATATTATCAGGAGTTTGGAAGAAGGTTCTTTACCCCTTCTGGATGACTTGGAGGGTTCCAGTTATCAGTGGAGGAAGGAACTGCAGATGTGGTGGAAACAGCAAGAGAACTAGAATTAGAAGTGGAGCCTGAAGATGGGACTGAATTGCCACAATTTCAATTGTTACAATTTTAAAAATTGAACAGAGAAAGAGTTGCTTCCTTTGAATGAGCAAAAAAAGTGGTTTCTTGAGATGGAATCTACTCTTGGTAAAGATACTGTAAACATTGTTGAAATGACAACAAAGGGTTTAGAATTATTAAAATATAAACTTAGTTGATAAAGCAACAGCAGGGTTTGAGAGGACTGACTCCAATTTTGAAGGAAGTCTACTGTGGGTAAAATGCTATCAAACATCACTTCATACAACAGAGAAATCTTTTGTGAAAGCAAGAGTCCATTGATGTGCCAAATTTCACTGTTGTCTTATATTAAGAAATTGTCACAGCCACCTCGACCTTCAGCAACCACCACCCTGATCAGTCAGCAGTCACCAACACTGAGGCAAGACCCTCCACTAGCAAAAAGATTATGATTCGCTGAAGGCTTAGATGATAGTTAGCATTTTTTAACAATTAAGTACTTTCTAAACTAAGGTATATAATTGTTTTTTTAGACATAATGCTATTGCACACTAAATAGTCTAAATAGACTATACCTGTAGTTTAGTGTTAATATAAATTTTATGTGCACTGGGAAAATAAAAAAATTCATATGATTTACTTTATTGCGATATTCACTTTATTGGGCAGTCTGGAATTGAACCTGCAATTCTAGGCACGCGTATTAAGAGAAGTCCATTCACAGGATCTCTTCCCTCAACTTGTGGTATGAAAACTTTAAAAGACACAGTGATCAGCTGGAGTGTATCTGGAAAGGCATGGCTGAGAGAACTGGAGGTGTCTGATTTGGGGAAATGTAGATGCTAGTTGGTCCATGACAGTGCTGAGAGGAATATGAGTGCCAGTTGTGAAAAAGCAGTGTGATCAACAGAGCCATCCCATTAAACTAAAATGCTCCAATACCCAAACAGTGCCAGAAGAGACAATTCAACACTGTAAGAGGTAAAGATGCTATCCTCAAATTTTATCCAACTTGTCTTGCAGAAGAATAAGCTGTCACTCAAAGTGTTTAAGGAGAGGTAGGAAAACTGCTGCTGTGAAAACAATACTCAGCCAAAAGTCACTCTTGTGCAAAAAAGATAATAAGAGTTACAACCACCAGGTTGTTGTGAGGATCAAATAAAAAAAAATACATGTAAGTGTACAGAAAACTACATAACAGTGACTCACTGCAAGAATGAGAGATGACATGCAGAGGGTTCCCCTGATCAGAAAACATACTGGACTCGGACATATAAAGTCCATTCTGAACCTTGGAGCCTATGATTTCATCTTATTCATAAGCCAAGCTAATTAATTCTGCTTCAGCATCAAGGTTTATATTGTTTTGAATTGTAATGCATAAATGATGTCTATGTCTCCTCTGCTTTCACAGTATGTGTTAAAACCTGTAAGATGCAATCCTATGATGCCATGGAGTCAAACCCTTTAATAGTACCTGATTAAAAGTTTTCCTCTCTTTCACTGTTCATCACTTGGATAAAAGGGATAGAGGTGTCTGTGTGGAAATGA
Organism: Avahi laniger; assembly: GCA_963575035.1. Taxonomy (NCBI): domain Eukaryota; kingdom Metazoa; phylum Chordata; class Mammalia; order Primates; family Indriidae; genus Avahi; species Avahi laniger. The sequence continues at coordinate 27,913 of CAUYSK010039024.1, forward strand.
GGCTAATATATATTCCAGAAAGCTCAAGGAGAATAGGACTAACTCAAAAATATGTGATGATTCACTGCAGAAAGGTCATTTATTTTTAACAGAAATGCTCCCATAAAAAGTCAGTAATATGGCCTAATCGCACTTCCTGCTATGATTTGTGCCGTCTCTTGACAGGACGGGATGTGCTTATTCAACTTCTATGCCTTTACACTCATTCTTTGCCTTAAAAATAAAGAAATTCATTTTAAAATAGTGCCTAAGAAACAGATGCAAACTTCTCATGGGGAAGCTCAGAATCCTCAAAGATGGAAGGATCTGGGAATTAAGAAGAAAAGGGAGATGGATTGGGAGCAGAGAGGAAACACGGAAGAGGCGATTTGAAAAATGTGTTGACTTAACCATCCTAGAAATATTCAAAATATAACATGTTAAATGAGCAAAAGTAAACCCCAGATTCTCTAACGCTTTTCTGACTTAGGCAAGCATCCTACGCCATAACTTCATTGCAAAAAAAAAAAAAAATGATGCCCAGCTTCAAAATTTAGAGTCATAACTCTGAATAGCAGCTTTGGAAATAGTCTGTGACTTGTTTTCTGTGAAAGACAACACATTCCCCTAATATAATAATATGAGCTAAATAAATGGCAAAGAATGCCAATTTAAATAATTTTGCTACCTACGCTGGGAAGCAGTTTCCACAGTGTGGTTATTTTCATATTTGAGCTGGGAATCCAGCGCACTTAAGGTTTCCAGCTAGAGGCAGACACTGTCCAGGACAGACTCGGGGCTTGCCTCTTCTGCGGCAAGTTTAACCAGGAATGCGTGTGAGTGAACGAGTTCCCCTGTTCTAGCTGTGTCTCTGAGCTTCACACGGCCTAGTCACTTTTCCTGGAAGAGGTAGCATAAGTGTGAGACCCTCTTCCCAAAAGAATACTTTTGTTTGGCTTCTTGTTTGATGTGCCACGTGGACATTTTAAAATCTGATAAACTACATAATGATTAAGTGGTGACGCTGATGATGAAAAAGACAACTAGATCACTGTGTCCCCACTATTTTAAAAGCCCTGAAGAAACATTTCATGGGTTTCTAAAGTTCACTAAGACTTAAGCCTTTTTCATATGAGAGAGAGACTACATTCTGCCTAGATGGAAGGAACGGAACTCAACGTGTCCGTACGATGGGTGAGTAGTCACCGCAGCACGCTAAAGGCTGGCGCTCCCTGGACTCCCTCTGACTTTCAGATCAGAGGCCCTGCTGGGCTGTACCTGTATGTGTCCTCCGATGAGCCTTCAGGTGAGAACTTTTTGTGTATACTTTGTTGCATCCCTCAAAATCACATCTGTGGATACGCCGTTTCCTGGAGTCTGGGGATTCAGACCGTCTCTGGCGTCTTGTGCTCTCAATACTAAATGGTGAAATAGAACTGGAAAAAGAAAAAGCAGAGTTATGTGGTGAGAGGCACAGCACTCCATTTTGGTTCCAGTGGCACCGGGACATAGTCACAGACTCTCACAGCTTCACGGACTCAAGGCCACTATGACCACATTTCCTGCTACCACTTTCCTTAACCCCGAAAGGCAGGCAGCCTGACTTATTTCTGGTGAAATTACTCCCAGGGACAGAAAGACATGCTTAGAACAAAAACACTAAACAACAAAACACTAAGACTAAATGAAAGCAGCGGTAGGTGAGTAAATCCCCATTATCAGAAGAAACAATCTGGTAATGGTAAATTAACACCTCAGTTTTGAACTTCTGAATATCCTTATGGAGAATATTTTAAGAAGCCCTGCTACAGACAAGTGACAAAATGAATGTATTTAATAATTAAACAGCGGCGTCTGAGTTGTATGTGACAACATATAAACTTGAGTAAAATCACAAGGTACATTTCAAAACAAGAGAGGTCAGGCTGAAAAAATGACATCAGTTCATCAATAACATGACTCATGACAAGCTATTTCTGCTGGCTGACATGTACCTGACATTTAACTTTTCTAGTTGGTGTTTTCTTTGTGGTGAGGAATAACGTGCATTGTATTTAAAGATTAGCTGTAGCACCATTATGTAAAAAAAGTTTTAACTATGAAATTTGGCCCTGACTTGCATGTTGTTTAATCTTAATGCTCCAGTAGACAAACAGCATTAGTTTGTAATGTCAGGTAATTCATTAACATGTACTTTTTCAAAACTTAATCTTTTTTGACTGAGACAGAAATAAAGAATATGACTTATTTTCTTTTTAGTGATCCATGATGTTCTTTAAAATTACAGTGAGATATGATAAAAAAGTAATCATTCATATTTCTACTATAAAAAACTTAACCACTGTTAATATTTTGACATATTTTCTTCCAGCCTTTCCAGGTTTTGATGTTTTTAAAAATTATTAATAAATCACCTCTTTAAAAAATTGAACATTACAGATGGTAAATTCCCTCTTTGTTTTCCATCATCATCCTGGTCCTTTCTTCTCCTTCCAGGAAAAGCCTCTATCATCAGTTTTCTTTAGAGCCTTCTAATTCTCTTTAATTATGTTTATCTACACATAACTGCATTAATAGAAATTCATAGTTTTGTGTTTTTTAAGAGCCATACAAATAATATTATGCTATTCACATCATTCTGCCTTTTTTTCACTCAACATTAAACATCTGAGATTTATCCATGTTGATACAAACTCTGTAATTCATTTATTTGAAGTGCTATATATTTCAACTTATTGATTCTAAGATCTATTTTTTTCCATATTTTAACATCCCTAAAATCAGAATGCTTCTTACAATTGATGGCTTGCCATAGTTTAACTGGCATAATTTTTTTATTAGTGGTACATAAAGAAATAGTGCATTTTGGGAATAGATGACGTTTTATCTTAGATCGGGGTTAGTGAACTTTTTCTGTAAAGAGGTAGACAGCAAATATTTTATTTCAACTTTTGAGGGCCATCTAATTTTATGTTATAATAATCAACTATGCAATATAGATTGAAAGCATCTATAGGTAACATATAAACAAATGAACATGGTTATGTTCCAATAAAACTTTATTTACAAAAACAGTGGGCTACATTTGGTCCATGGGCTGTAGTTTGCTGATTTGAGTTATATGAAATATGGCAGGAGTCCAATGAATATTAATCCCAGAGTTTTAAAAATCTATTTCATAAGTGATTACACATATATACTACTTCTAATATTACAATTTTACATTGCTCTAGTGAACTTTTTTTGACTGTCTCCAGCACATATGCCTCTTAAGTTTTCAGTGTATCTTTTCCCTTTGACAAATAAATAGGCAGCCAAAGCTTTAGGCTAGGTAAGAATAAATATAAATGATGTTCATCTACCTGCATCTTAAACAGTTTTATGAAAGATCTATATTAGTAGAATGAAAGAACATATGCTAGGTATATGGCTAAGACATTTGTTCAGCTTTCTTATCAATCAATGTGGATTTGTGGTTTTCCACATAACTGACTCACTTGCAGGGACTGGAGCCTATTGTGAAAGAGTGAAAATAGTGTGACTGGCCTGCCCCATGTAAGAACAGCTTTAGTCACTCCTGACAAGCTACGTTTTTGTCACTGGGTGTAATTCCCATGAACAAATAAGACTGTGTGTGCTATCACAGGGCAACAGTAATTCATTTCTTGAATATGTAGTCATGAAAATCAATATGGATCTTGGCACTGAGGACTTCAAAAAAGGACTTCATTCATTGTGCAGCACAATGTTTGATACCCTTTTTTTTTTTTTTGACATAGAGTCTTGCTTTGTTGCCCTGGCTGGAGTGCAGTGGCGTCATTATAGCACACTGTAACCTCAAACTCCTGGGCTCAAGAGATCCTCCTGCCTTAGCCTGTAGCTGGGACTACAGGTGTGCCACAACAACCAGCTAATTTTTCTATTTTTAGTAGAGGTGGGGTGTCTTCCCTCTTGCTCAGGTTGGTCTTGAACTCCTGAGCTCAAGCAATCCTCCTGCCTCGGCCTCCTAGAGTGCTAGGATTACAGATGTCAGCCACTGCACCTGGCCCAATGTTTGACATCGTTTAAAATTGAGAAAATGATATATTACATTTCCTTCAAATCAGAACTCAAAGTCTATAATAAGAACACTTTGTTCTGTACAATTCTTTCTATACACTAATATGTAGAAGTCTAAATGTAACTACGCATAGACACACACAGTTTTCTTCTGATTTCAGTTATTAATATTTATCTTGCTAGCTATTGGTATATACTGAGAAAAGTAAAAAATAAATCTGAAATCAAAACCAAGTAACTACTGAACAGTCCATAATGAAGTAATGCTACAACACAGCCCATCCATGACTTAACTACATGGTAGGCATAGAAACAAAAGCAGAGGCTACGGAAGGGCATGAAACTGCCTCACTGAGAATTTTGAATTTACATCAACATGAAGACTGGTTAGGTGGATGGTCTTAATGCTATCAGACCTCATGCCTTGGTTTTCCTCATTCTAACATGAAATGTTTTAGAATATTATTAAGAATAACCACCTAAACATATCTGTACAATAAATAGAAAAATAATGTTTAAAAGAAGGTAGGTACAATGAATGGCTGTATCCACTAAAGCTGGCTTTGAAATGACATTCAACAGGTAAATGTTCTCTTTGGTTTCCCCCTTTCTAAATGGCAGAGGCGTCCTCAGAAGGCATCCTTGGCTAAACTGTACCTTTTCAGACTACTTATTTGCTCTCTTTGTGGAAAGGCAGGAAGGTAAATGTGGTGCTGAGGAAAAAATGAACCAGAAGTACACAAAAACTTAAAGAACATAGGGAAATGAGAGGCTGATCAAGTCCAAGGACGACTGCTGCTGTACCGGGGCCCATGGCGTAATTCTACAGTTGGCGGGTACTGTAGGTGGACGACAACATGGACTGGGGGTTCGACTGACCCAAGTCCATGGTTGGAAAGATAACAATCAAGGCACTGGAACCAAGGAACATGGTTCCTTGTATTTCTAGAACCTAGGACACGGTGGGCATTTAAGAAATGTTTGCTAAATAGTATGAATGAATGTACCAAGCCAGGTAGTCGTAATTTTTAATTTCATATAATCAATCAATTAATTAATTCTTAATTGGCTAATTAATATTAGGATCCTTTGATTGCAAGTCTTCAGATAAAGGGCACTCAATTCCTTACTCCTATACCATTTCCCCAAGTTTCGTATTTACGATGCTGCACAAAGTGGTATTGACTGTCGGGGAATCCGGGTAACCACTTAAACACATGCATGTAAGTGCCTCAGGTCTTCCCCTAAGTTCGAGGGCAGGACATTCTACAGCATTGTTTACAATTAAAATTCTCAGTGGGAGGCTACCGATACCTGCGCAGGCTGCTGGTGAAAGAAAGAACACGGATTTTCCCTTTGCTCCCAGCAAGTATCCAGAAAAGCTGCAAAAGGTGAAGGAACAAGCCCTACTGTGGCTGATGTTATCCTGTTCTGTCTCACTCTGGGGCTACCGTAAGAAAGAGTGTTTGGTAACAGAGTAGAAGCCATTACACTTTGGGAATTTCTACTCTGCCCTTCCTGATGCTTTCTGAACGATACGCCCTTTGTTCAGGAGGCAGGCACTTGAGTATCCTCAAAGGCATGAAACCTGACTTCTGTGCTCCAAAAATTGGCCCTGTTCTAAAGAATATAAATGTACCAGTAACTACTGCATATGCCAGTCTGGTATTCTTCCAGTAAACCTTAGTAATAAGCTCAGTACGATGAAAATGGCTGAGGTAGACTAGCTGTTACTGTGTTCCCAAATTCTGTACTAAATACATCTGTACAGTTCAGAAGAACAATAACTAAAGGCTCACTCCTTTCCCCGGAAGGTTAGGCCGTTTACAGTAGTGAATGAACGCCCGAGGGGGCCTCACAGGTATCGCGCTGTAATAATTAGATCTAGAGAGAACAAACGAGTGAATCATGACTTCAGTTGCATGATAGTCCCACTTGGCATGGCAAGTTAAATTAGAATTAAACCCAGAGAGGCTCAAAAGTCACATCCAGGAACAGCTCTATTTAAATAGAAGGCACTGAGCGGCTGTCATGAAAGAAATTAGGGTTAAGTGTAATCAGCAGGTAATAAAAGACCATTTGTCATGTGTGACCTTAGTATGATGAGATGCCCTTTGCTGAAATTGGAGTTTTTATAGGAGTTTAAAAAGATAAAAAGGCCAGGACATTCTTTCAAAGCTGAAAAGAGGACACATAATATCTCAAATTTAAAACAAGAGAAGAAAACACTGGAATTGTGTGAGCTTTAGTATGTTCAAACACACAATCTCAACAGAACTTCAAGGAGCATAGGCTGAGGATAATGACTACTGACATTTACAGAATCCTTACTATGTGGCAGGCACTGACCTAAATGCTTTAAGCTCCAAAGCAACTCTCTGAGGTTGATACTATTAAAATGTCCATTCTATAGATAAGGAAACTGAGGCACAAAAGAAGCTAAGGCCAAAGCCAAGACAAAGTCAACAGCTGTGACAGAATTTGGAAACAAGTCACAGATGAAGATATAGGTATTATAAACCAGCATATGATAAAATAGGAAGAAGCAACTAAATAATCTGTATCATTTAAAATTCCACTCCATCTCAATTCTATAAAACACAGCACATAAACATTCTAAAATGTAACCTGCTATAATAAGGCACACACTTTGCTCTTGAGAACTTCAAACTGTTTCACAGTCAGAGAGGCACTCAGTATACTTACTTATTATAAATCTACTTAAGAAAATATTTTCTCAAAGTTGTTGTAAACTATATATTTATTTCCAGGGAAATGTTTTTTAAAGGCTGAGTTTGGCAGTGGTGCACAATAATGTCCTCCTTGCCCATCAATGCTACAGAATTAGTTCCTTACCTGCTGTTCCACTTTATTTACAATCGAATCAAAAAGCGTTTTGAGTTGGCTGCACAATAGAGTTACCTAAAGGGAAGTGGGAGCGTTCAGTTTTAAAAAGTATGCTTTGTTCTGTTTTGGAAGTTTAATAGTATTTTGAATAAGACATTAAATATCACCTAAAGGAATTCTGACTTAGCTATGGCCATAGAATACATGTAAGGAGAACAACTTCCTTGTTAGTAAATCAAACACCATTTTGGGAATGAATTATACCAAATAAGAGTTGATGAGACTTAACCAAGATTCAACTAACCTAGGATTTAAATCTCAGTAAAAGACATTCTTTTCATATGAACAAGCCAGACATCTGCACTATTTTGTAGGCTTTCTCTTAGCCAGCAGATGGCCTCAGAAGCAGGAATCTTTGTATTTCTCTTCCACACTACAACAGACAGCTCCTATCAAACCATGTCAATGTCTTTTCTCGGATGGGAACTGGGGAAAAGGTGCTATAATATTTAGAAACACTCACTACCAAACCCCCAGCAGCTAATTCCAGATTCACCAGCATCAACTTCCTCTTTCATTCCTGTCTAAAGTTTTTTACAGAAAACTACTTTTGAACAGATTGAAATTGTAAGATTAGCAGATACCACCCTTTCCAGAGCTGTGACTAAGACATTATACCACTTCATGATCAAATCTGGATTCAATAAAAATGTTTTCACAAAATGCATAAATCAAAAGCCATACATTTGCTAAAATATGTCAAAAAGCTCAATCTTAGCATATATCCAAACTAGAGTTTGGCATTTTTTTTTCATAGGAACAGAATATGTTTAAAATGTATTTCGAATTACTGTTTTAACAAACAAACTCTCCTACTAAACTGTTAATAATAAAAATAGGTTTACAAATGAGCCTTTTTGGGAGATGGAGCAGGGAAGTGAGCCTGGGGATGGATTCCCTGTACATCAAGATTTTACTTAAATTTAACAGCTTCCACTAAGTACTTTTCTACATCATTTTTTAGACTATTAAAAAACTCAAAACTATTATAGGCTTATTTTTCTGCTCTTTTTTTGATGTGTCATATTTTAACAAGATCATAAGCTATATTAAGTAAAAGCTTTAAAGATAATCAAAATAGAAAAAAAGTGAACCATTACCAGTATTAGCTATGATTGGTTTTACCAATCTTTTATGATGAAATTAGACTACATGTTAAATGAAGATTGCTAACAACAAAAAAGATCTCCAGATATACAGGATCTATTCAAATAGTTACTTTAGGGGGAATTCTTTATGCATTGCAAAGACTTTACCCAATAAAAATCAATTGAAAATGTAAGATGAAAGAAGGGCTCTGAGGCACATGTGGATTTCTGAATTATACTGGACACCTACTGAAAGGATGACATATAATTTGCTTAAATATTTAGAGGAACTTTTCTACAGAATTTCTTCAGAAAACATTAGGGTTTCAATTATGTTTTATGCCATGAGCTGTAGTTTGGTGGATTCATGTGAACCTTAAAAACAACTTTCTAGGTCAGAATTAATTATTTTAAGCTTAATGCCTTTAAGGCAGGCCCTGCCCTGCTCACTCTCGCGTGGGTCCAACTACCATCTATTACCTTATAACAGCAGCGCTTTATATCCATCTTATCCATGTGGCTCTTGAACACACCTGAATTTGAGACCCTCTAGAATCATGCTTAATTGGAAAAATAAATTCTCCTTACAGGACTAAAGATAAACTTTGAGCTGCTCAAGAGTGAAGAATCTTTTGCCTGCCTCTCTAGAAATGACGTTATTGATAGACGCTTAAAGGGTGAAGGGAAAGAAAGCAAGGGAGGAAGTAGGAAGAGAGGCATAGTCTACCCTGAGGAATTTATCAAGTACACAGGAGCCTCACCATAACAATGCTCTAGAGCAGAACTGTATAGGAGGAAGTTAATTTTTCCATATCAGAAGTATCTTCTTAGAAGGCAGATTCACTAATAAGGTAGTCCCATGGATGTACCCAGGCCAAGACAGTACATAATGAAACAAACATACATGTTTCGAAATACACAGTTCTAATGAGATACTGTAATGCAGTCATAAACTTTTGATGTGACCATGAAAATAGGCCTCTATCTATTTTATGATGATCATTAACCAGATCTATGTTATATTTGAGATTTGTTTTATTAAAGAGCACTGACATTATATCAGCTAAATATCTGGTACTTAAGCTTGCATTAATTATTTAAGCATTTTCAGTGCTTGCATAGGATTATATAAACAATAAGACCAAGTAGAACTCATTAGTAGTATTCCACTTGAGTTTTTGGGGCCAAAACAACTGTCTAGTGCCACATATAGGCATTTTTCCCACCATTAAGTGTTCATGTATTTGAATTTTAGAGAAAAACAAAAATCTTCCCATCTGAGGCAGAGAATATTTTGCTGGCTTTTTATTTCCCTTCCTAAAAGCTTCACTTAGTCTTTGAATACTCTATAAAATTAATGTTGAAAAAGTAATATGACCCATATTCCTAATTGGAAGACATTTAAAAGACAAGGAAACTGAGATCAATTACTGTTCCAAAGCTACACAGCTAAATAGTGGCAGAGTTGGACCCAGATGCCAGGCTTTCTGACCCCTATAGCTAAGACTCTTCTACTTTCCAATGAGGTTATAGAAAGATCTGTATGATAATTTCTACTTAGAATGAAGGAAAACCTGCATGGCAACATTGACATTCTTTGTTTTTCATTAAATCGTTAGAACTGCAAACCCCATCCTATTTACTGTTTTGCTTTGGCTGCTAGGAAACTCAAATACAATAACCTAGGATTTGTTATATTTATTTTCCACTGTAATTATAAGATTTGAAACAGAAAACCATATGGTTTTAATTTTATATAGTAATTTTTAAAATGTATGTATCATGAAACTCTTTCCAAACTAGGGGATTAATGATGAACAAAGAAACAAAACCCATCAATATATATGAGTGGATTAATAAAATGTGGTATATGTATACCATGGAGTACTGTTCAGCTATAAGAAACAATGGTGATATAGCACCTCTTATATTTTCCTGGATAGAGCTAGAACCCATTCTGCTAAGTGAAGTATCCCAAGAATGGAAAAATAAGCACCACATGTACTCACCAGCAAATTGGTTTCACTGATCAACACCTAAGTGCACATATAGGAATAACATTTATTGGGCATCGGGCAAGTGGGAGGGGGAGGAGGGGATGGGTATATACGTACATAATGAGTGCAATGCGCACCGTCTGGGGGATAGACACGCTTGAAGCTCTGACTTGGGAGCGGGCAAGGGCAACATACATAACCTAAACATCTGTACCCCCATAATATGCTGAAATAATTAAAAAAAAAAAAAGGAAAAAAAAATAATAATAAAAAAAAGCACCAATCTCATCAGGGAGGCTCCAACCTCATGATAAAAAAAAAAAAGAAACAAACAAACAAAAAAAAAACAGAATATGCTATTCTTTAAAATAGAGAAAACCTTGTGAAATTTGAATCTGAGTTTTAATTTGCAGACTTCTAAATTACAGTTCTGTGATCAATAAGCTCATATTATCTTTAAGAAGAATCAAAACAAAATAAGAATCCTAATTCTTATGGCAGAAAAACATATGACTTGCAGTCTACAATCCAGATACAGATAGTGGATTATAACTTATGAGCTATGGTATCTTGGACATTTCATCTTTTGGATTTTCAGATTCCCATATTTCAAGTGGGTATTTAACACTCACTACTGAATGAAGCTTTCATGAAGATTAGTTTAGAGTAATGTAAAGTTGACCCAATATTCATTATATCCCCAACACTTCTTAATGTTATGCTCCTTCTTTTTTTTTTTTGGCTAATAACTTTAGTAAGATATAATTCACATATCATAAAAGTGACCTTTGTAAAGTAAGCAACCGAGTAGCATTCAGTACATTCACACTGTTGTGCAACCATTAACTCTGTACACTTGCACAGCATTTTCATCACCCCAAAGGAAACCCCATGCTCTGCTCCAAATCCAAAAAAAAAAAAGAAAAAAACCCCATACTCATTAGCAGTCATTCTGCCTTCCCTCTAGTCCTTGGCAACTACTACTCTACTTTTTGTCTCTAGGGATTTGTCTATTATGGACATTTAATAGAAACAGCATCATAGAATACATGGCCTTTTGTGACTGCCTTCTTTCACTTAGCATAAAGTTTTCAAGGTTCATCCATGTTGGAGCATGCATCAATACTTCACTCCTTTCTTACAGTCAAATAATATTCCATTGCATAGACAGATTGCATTTTGTTTATTCACCTATTAGTTGATGAACATTTGGGCTAATTCCATCTTTTGGTTATTATGAGTAATGCTGCTGTTAACATTGAGTACAAGTTTTTGTTGGGCATATGTTTTCAAATCTCTTGGTTATACACATAGGAGTAGAATTACTAGGTCATATGGTAATTCTATGCTTAATATTTCGAGGACTCGCCAGATTAAGGTGGTTATACCATTTTATAATTTCACTAGCACTGTGAGAAAGATCCAATTTCTCCACATCCCCACCGACACATTATGTCTATCTTTCTAATTGTAGCCATCTTAGAGGGTGTGATATGGTATCTCAGTGTGGTTTTGATTAGCATTTCCCTAATAACTAATGATGTTGGGAATCTTTTCATGTGTTCACAGGCCATTTGTATATGTTCTTTGGAGAAATATCTATTCAAATACTTTGCCCATTTTAAACTCTCATCTTTTTATTGTTAAGATTTCCTTATATATTCTGGATACAAGTCCCTTATCAGATATATAATTTGTAATTATTTTCTGAGGGTTGTCTTTTCACTTTCTTAATCATGTCCTTAAAGCACAAATGGTTTAAATTTTGATCAAGTCCAATTTATTGTTTCTTTAGTGGTGTATGTTCGGTGTTGTATCTAAGATGGCTTTGATTAACATAAAGTCTCAAAGATTCACTTCTATGTTTTAAGAGTTTTACAGATTTAGCTCTTATGTTTATATTTACGACACATTTTTGGTTAATATTTTGCATATGGTAGTACAAGAAATGAAGGAGACTAATCTTATTCTTTTGCATGGAAATCTAGTTGTCCCAGGACCATTTATTGAAAAGATTATTCTTTTCTCATTGAATTATCTTAACATTGTTTTCAAAACCAATTGACCATAAATGTAAAGGTTTATTCCTGGACTTTCACTTTTATTCCATTGAACTATATGTATATAATTATCCCAGTACCACACTGTCTTGATTTTATAGCTGAGGTAAATTTTGAAATTGGAAAGTATTAATATTCAAAATTTATTCCTTTTTTCCCCAAGATTGTTTCCATAGGAAATTTAGAACCATTATCAACTTTTACAAAAGAAAAGGCAGCTGGAGTTTGGATAGGGATAGCATGGAATCTGTGGACCAATTTGCAGAATTCTGTCATCTTACCAACATTAAGTTTTTACTTCATGAACACAGGATCTCTTTCAAGTTTAAAAATTTTAAAAAATTATTTTTCTAGTTTTCAGTATTCAAGTCTTTTAATTTTTTTTGCAAAATTTGTTCCTAGATGGTATTTTCTTCCTTTTCATACTATTACAAATGGAACTATTTTCTTAATTTTTAGTTGTCTATTGTTAGTGTATAGAAATACAATTAATTTTTGTATATTGATCTTGTGTCCTGCAACTATGTTAAACTCATTTATCAGCTCTAGTAATTTTTTGGGGGAATGTTTTAGGATTTTCTATACAAGATCATGTCAACTGCAAATATAGTTTTATTTCTTCCTTTCCAGTCCAGATTTCTTTTATTTCTTTTTCTTAATTGCCTTGGCTAGAATGTTGAGTGAAAGTGGTAAATGTGAACATCCTTGTCTTCTTCCTAATCTTAGGGCTCATACTCACTCTTCTACCGTTAAGTACTTTAGCTGTGAGTTTCTCACAGATGTTCTTCATCGGATTGAGGATATTCCCTTTTATTCCTAGTGTGCTGAGTGTTTTCATCACAAAAGGATGCTGGTATTTGTCACACGCCTCTTCTGCATCTATTGAGACAATTATGTGGTTTCATCTTTTATTCTATTAATATGGCATCTTATATTGCTTTTCATATGTCAAAGCAGCCTCATTCCTGAGTTAAATCCCACTTATCATGGTATATAATCCTTTTCATATGTTGCTAGATTCAGTTTTCTTGTATATTATTGAGGGCTTCTGAGTCCATATTCATAAGGGATATTGGTATGAAGTTTTCTTGCGAGGTTTCTGTCTGGTTTTGGTATCAAGATAATGTTGGCCTCAGAGAATAAAGTTGGGAAGTGTTCTGGGCTGCTCCTCAATTTTGAGCTCCATGGGACATGTTTACACCCAGATCCATTCCTTATATCAAATGTTCCCATTTGCTGAAATTTATTCTCTCTTTCCAACCCCAGTTTTGCTCTTACCCTGCTTCCACAGAGTTGCTGTCTGACATTTCTATGCTATCAGCACTGCTCTCACCTATAACTTCTCATATCACTAAAGTCTTGGGGGCCCTGCTGTCCACCAAGTATACAGACCTGGCCTATCCTATTCACCTAAGAAGAAGAGTCAGATAAAAACTTGGCAAGTTTTAAAGGATCACATAAATGTCATTTACTTTTCTAGGTTCACTTTTCTCTAATATTGGCAAAACAATGTCCGCAGTCCTTGGGATCACAGTATTGCTAGATATCACTGGTCAACTCTCAATGTGTACTGTACTGTTTACAGCACACTTAGTGTATACGGTAAAATACTGCAGGTGGCATAATAATGGCTTATATAGCACCATATGTAGATGATTATCACAAAAATTAGGCAAAGGTAGGCAGGGTAGATATTGTTATTGGCAGTCTTACAGCTGAGGAACAAGTGAGAAAAGAGGAGCTCAGAATGGTTAAGTGCTTGGGAAATGACAGACTTAAGAGCTCTAGTCTATACTTTCTTTGTACCTCCCATCTTTTCTACGGAAAGATAGAAAAATCTTTAATATATCAAGATGACAATATTAAATCTCCTGTACCATATTTATTGATGATTAAATATTATATGCCCTGTCATTTTTTTTTAACTTGGCTTTCTCCCATTGAGTACAATCAGTAAGACGAGAGTAGTAGATTAGTAGTAGTCAGTTATGTAAGTGTTTTTCATCTTAACACTACTGATTCCACAAAAGAAAACAATAATTATTGTCTGTGAGTTCACTATAGGAAGGCCAATGGGCATGCAAGGCATCCTTAGCAACTTTATAATCTAGTGAGGTACAGGATTTGAGTATCTATCTACCTCAAATACATGAATCTTTATCGACTCTATGCCATGTGGAAGTCTAACTACCCTTCCCCAAGATGTGTGTAAATTTCTGGAAAGTTTATATTACCAGTGCTACTTTGGCCTCTAGCATCAATCCTGATGCTATTAATATAATCAGTACTTTCTTCAATTTGCACATCAAGAACAACCACAGAAACCTATCTAGATGTTTAGTAGCCCCTTTCTACAGATGCTGAGGGACCCCCAGAGCTTTGCTCTATCTGATTCTACCTGTAAAATGCTCTTGGCTACTTCTATGCTGCACATTGGTCCCATCAGCCTCAGGTCCTATTCATCTTGCTGGCTTCATTCATCTCTTCTCTGATTTCTTCCCTATCCCAACTTTATGCAAAAGAAAAACAACATATTCCTTCCCTTGGCACGTGGAGAGCAGCTCTCCCCTACCAAAAGCCTTGGGAGTAAGGTTATCTCCAAGTACCTGGCTCAGAGGTGTGGGTGAGGTTCAGCTCAAAGTCTGCCTCCAAACATTTCCACACCAAGAGTTTTGTTCTGGAGGAATTTGGTGCCAGCTATTAAGATAATAAAAATTTCTCCAATTTATTATGCATGTGAATCATAATTATACAAGCCCCAAAATGATATGTGATAAAGAGAGGCATAATGAAATGCTATAGGAATCAAGAGAGGGAGTGTCTGATTCTCTTTGGGAAGATCAGGCCAACCTTAATGGAAGATACCAACAAATGGGTCTGGAAAAATAATAAGTGTACAGGTAGATGATAAATAGAAAACAGAAGAGAGGGCTGATGATTATGGGTGTAAAAAAAAATCACAAAGTCAATCTTCTTAATACCAAATTGTCTAATGAGCAGAGTTCCTAATAGGTGGGTGGGTAGAAGAGAATACAGGGCAGACAGGATGACCAGGGCCAGGGAGGATAGACTTTGAATGTTCCTGTAAAAGAATTTTATTTTGTAGGCCCTGGAAGTGTCATGACTGAGTTTTAGGGTTTGAGTTTTAGGAAGAAAATTCTGGTTTATGAGAGTAGGATTCATTGGTGAGAAAGTGATTAAAGTCAAGGCCATTTATTAGAGAGCTATTTATTGCCATCCTCTAAATAAGTGCATTCTACCTGAACCAAAGTAGGGTCTTTAAATCTGAATCAGAGGGGACCAATTTCAAGGCATTTCAGAAGCAGAACTGTCGGTTCCTGGTGATTGATTGGATAATGGCGGAGAAGGGAGAGAGGAATGAAAGGTGACCCCAGCAGGTTAGCCTGGGTCAAAAGTAATGTTAGACCAGGACAAAAGTAATATCATTAACCAACCTAGACTCCACAGGAAAAGCGGCAGGACAGGAGAAGCTAATGGTTAAAATTAATCTATATATAAACAATAAATCTATGTTTAAATGACAACAGAGTGGTGCTTTCTATTTGATAGGCCAGTAATAACTGAAAAGGAGAGTAGAAACTAAGTAATAAAGAAGTGTTTTCAGGGATAACTTGAGTAGATTTTATAAAAGAAAGCTCATAAAATAAATTTAATGGTAATGGAATTTCATTAAATGTTGTCCAATGTGTAATTCTAAAGGCCGGGTATTTTGTAGAGAAAATTAGACTGAAAATGCATAGTTTTTGTTTATTCAGTCAATTAACATTCATTAAATTCTTTTAGGGATTTTCCTAAGTTTATAGTTGGCAGTTTACATACTTGATGACCTAGGTGATGGCTTTTTTGATTGGTTTTAATTATAGGAGTTTGTTTTTCAGGACCTCAAAGAGATGCACTTAAGTGGAGGGAAGCACAAAGGGATGAAAGAACCAAGTTCTGAAGCGCTAACTATGGCCTTGGGCAGCTTGCTGAGCATGTTACATATTAGAGTAGCTTGGAACGGTGGAGGGGCTAAAGATCAGAGTGGAGAACTACTAGTGTAAAAATCTTGCCAATGCATTTTTAGCTATGTCTTTAAAAAATTTATCAGCTTCCCTAAGCTTTGCGTTCTTTTCCTATAAAACAATAATACCTATACTTTGTGGGGTCATAAAAAGGATTAGGGTTATGAAAATAAAACACTTTTGGTGAACAGGTGGATATTTGGGAAATGACTGAAGTTACTATTGTTTCATTTTGAGCTAACTGCAATTATTAACCCCATTTTATAGATGAGAAATCTGGGGTTCAGTTAAGTAACTTGCACAAGAACACAGATATTAAGAGGTAGGTATTGCCTTTTCGGTGCTTATTATCCCAAGCACCTAGAAGAGTAGCTGGCAAAGGAGGCGCTCGATAGATATTTGCTGAATATTAATGAAAAGTAGTGCACATGTACGTACCTCCTCCTCTCTTGATCTCTGAATGTTGGCTGGTCCCTAAGCTCAATTCCATGGCCACTTCTCCTTTCTGTTCACACTCTTCCCTGGTGATCTCACTCGCTCCCATGTTTTGTATGGTGTGCTTCATGTACCATCTTTTTGTATACCACTCAATTCTATTTCAAACCCCTCATCCCCTGAGCTTTAGACTCATATATCTTTTTTGACCTTCCACTTGCATGTCAAATATATGACTTTAATTTAACATGCGCAAAGCTGGACTCATGTATTTTCCCCCAAACTTGATCCTTTCCCAGTTTTCCCTATCTCAGGAAATGACCACTACTCTCCTGGGGGTTCAAAACAAAACAGAAGCCCTTTGTGAATATTCTCTTTTTCCACTTATGATCTTTCAGCAGTACCTACTGGCTCAACTTCCAAAATATATTCTAAGTTTGAATACTTCTCACTATCCTCACAGCCCTACTCAGCCCTTACCTGGCTTCCTGCTATAGCATCTAACTGGAATCACTGCTTCCATTCCCTTCCTCCTGCCTCCCACAATCTTTTTAATTTTAATCGTAGTGACATATACATAGCATGAAATTCATCCTTTTAGACATTTTTTATTTTTGAGATAGGGTCTCACTCTATTGACTTGGGGAGAATGCAGTGGCGTCCTCATAGCTCACTGTAAGCTCAAACTCCTGGGCTCAAGCGATCCTCCTCCTTCAGCCTCCTGAGTAGCTGGGACTACAGGCGCGCCACCATGCCCAGCTAATTTCTCTAGTTTTTTGTACACACAGAGTCTCACTATGTTGCTTAGCTTGGTCTTGACACCCTGGCCTCAAATGATCCTCCCATCTCAGCCTCCCAAAATGCTGGGATTACAGGTGTGAGCCACTGTGCCTGGCTCCCTTTAATCATTTTAAAATGTATGATTCAGTGGCACTAAGTACACTCACATTGTTGTGCAACCATCAGCAATATTTATATCTAGAACTTAATTCATTATCCCTAACAGAAACTCAGTTCCCATTATATAATAACTCCCTGCCCCCCTCCCTTCCCTCAGCCTCTGGTAACCTCTAGTGTACTTTCTATCTCTATGAATTTGCTTACTTTAGGTACTTCATATCAGTAGACTCATACAATATTTGTCTTTTTATGTCTGTCTTATTTCACTTAGCATGAAGTTTTCAAGGTTCACTCATGTAGTAGCATGTATCAGAATTTCCTTTCTTTTTAAGGCTGAATTTATGTATGTGTGCGTACACACACTTATCAGTTTGTTTATCCATTCACCCATGGATGGATATTTGGGTCGTCTCCACCTTTTGGCTATAGTGAATAATGCTGCTATGACCTGTATCTGTTTGAGTCCCTGATTCCAATTTTTTTGGGTATATACCCAGAAGTGGAATTGCTGGATCACTTGGTAATCGTATGCTTAACTGTTTCAGGCATCACCAAACTGTTTTCTATGGCAGCTGTACCATTTTACTAATACATTCCCACAAGCAAAGCACAGGGGTTCTAGTTTTTCCACATCCTCACTAACACTTGCTATTTTCTTTTTTTTTTTTATAATAGCCATCCTGATATCTGTGAAGTGGTTTCCATAGTCTTCTTAGTAAAACAAATATTGTCCTATCAAAACACCAGTGGTTTCCCATTTTGCTTAGCACAAAGCCCAAAGTCCTTATCAGCCACGAGGCTCTAGGAACCCTGAGACCTCATCGTTCTCCCTGGAGCTCCCTCTGCGGCAGCCACACTGGCCTTCTGACCACTCCTGGAGCACATCAGATCCCTTTCAACTCAGTGCCTTCGTGCTTGCTATTTATTCCTCTGCCTAGAACTATTTCTCACTGCTATCACATGGCTGTTGGCCTCATTAATTCATGTCTCCGATCAAGTGTTGCTTCTTCAGGAGGGACATCCCAGCACCCAATCTAAATGATGCCCTACCACCACACCCTCTCACCGACTATTGCTTTATTTTTCTTCACATCCCTTATAACTGCTAACATTGTGTCTTATGTATTTGTCCATCATCCATCTCTCAGCAGAATGTAAGTTCCATGTGGTGGGGGCACTTTTTCTTGTTCATTTTTATATCCCAAATGCCTAAAACAGTGCCAAGCAAATTGCAGGTAACTATTAAAGCAATACATGGTTATACATTTAAAGAGGCTGAATAGTTTGGGATTTTAAGGTAAAGATTCTTAGTCTAATTATTTTTACCATTTTTATAAGAGACGACCAAAGATTCTTTGATGCCTGGAAATATAAAAAATATGTATCTTTTCCTCTTTTTCAGGGGGAAGCATGCATTTTGCCACTATTGGTCTATTAAGAAATATCTACCGATATTCTGAATAATAACAGTAACATCATTAAGCATTTACTTGTGCTCTGTACTGTGTTAGGAACTTAATATACATTATGTTTAATTTTCACAAAATTCTGTAGGATCTTTGCACTTTACAGACAAGCAAGCTAAGGCTCGGGAAGAGTAAACTGCCTAAGATGACAAGGAAAGTAAGTAGTAGGTCAGGAATTCCAGTCGGGCACTGACTGACTGCAAAGGCTATTGCTTATCCCACCCCGTCATTCTGCAAGAAATCATACACAGCAACTTGGAGGCCACGGAGAATTATATCCTGCAATCTCTACCTTAGAACATGCTGTTTAGCATGTTAGCTGCATGACAAAGCAGATATCGGCACACATAATTTAAAAGACATCAGTCAATACAGGGGACAATAAGAGGTGGTGTTCCCGTTAATGTCCTTGGTCCTTACAGGAATTCAGGGCAGGGAGCCACTCAGGGGCTCTAGTGGCCAGGAAGTCATCCCAGAGGAAGTGGGACTTGAGTCCAGCACTGACTGCCCAGTGGGAAGTCAGTGCTGGAAAAGGCAGGCAAGAGGGAGATGGCAGGGTCACCCCAGCCTGGGGGAACCACCCGAGCACTGGCCTAAGGACAAAGAGAAATGATTAGCATTTGGTCAAAAAAGGGGAAAGCAGTCTACTTGAAATTTGAAATTCACCTCTGGAGGAGTCCAGGAGGAGGAAGAATATTAGCTGATATTTATTGAGCATTTAGTAAATGATGCCAAGCACTGTGCTGTGTGCTACAAAAGGATTATCTATTTCATTTTCAGAACTCTATGACATTGATACCATTGTCCCCATTTGACAGAAAAACTGAGACAAGGGATGAATAGTGAGAGAGAAGGACACGTAGGCAGACCAGGTAAAGATTTTGATGTTGTGACAAAGTACCTGTCTTTGTCTTGTATACACTATTTTTTGTTTGTTTGACCTGACTTGAAGTTTCACCATGTCATAATAATAACTA
The DNA here is from genome assembly GCA_963575035.1 of Avahi laniger. Classification (NCBI taxonomy): domain Eukaryota; kingdom Metazoa; phylum Chordata; class Mammalia; order Primates; family Indriidae; genus Avahi; species Avahi laniger. The sequence goes on from CAUYSK010039024.1 coordinate 47,806, forward strand.
GTAGTGCTACCCAGGTGTGGCCTTATAACTCTGTCAGTTCCCCTCTTACCAAAGCTATCTCAAACATCACACGACCTAAGCATGCTTGTATCAAGATGAGTCTACTACCCCTGCTCATTCTAGACTGTCACCGATACACCCTACTAATTGAAGTTCCTGAGTTGCCTGTAACACACCTGGTTCCTCTATTGAAGGACCCATCTCGCAGCCCTCCAGACCCACATAATGTAACTCATTTATAGGGAAAGTGACTGCGGTGTTTGAGAACTGCTTCATAGACAAGTGACATTAATTGTCTCTAGAAAGCCTGGAGTTTCTGTAAATTATAATCTGTTCCTCTCAACTCAGAGAGTTAATTGTCAACATAATAAATAACTGATTCTTCCAGCTGCCAATATAAACAATAGTATTTGAAGACTAGATAGTCTGACTCCACGAGTGAGTAAAATAGTTCCTACACTAGAAAGATCGCCATTATGATTTCTCCATTATCTCTCATAATATCCCCAAGATTACATGGTATCAGGTGATGTAAGTGTCCATATGTTAAAGATCACGATGTCAAGCAGGAACTTTATATATTACCAAGCATTTGCTGTGTTTATGTAATAAGTAATGTGCCCATCCCCACAGGATTTATTATGGTTTCCAAATAACAACATAGAGCGTCAGATAGTTTGTTGCCATGCAGGAATTTTTTTTTTTTGAGACAGAGTCTCGGTCTGTCGCCAGCTAGAGTACAGTGGCATCATTGTAGCTCACTACAACCTCAAACGCTGGGCTCAAGCAATCCTCCCGCCTCGGCCTTCTGAGTAGCTGGGACTATAGGTGGGTGCCACCATGCCCAGCTAATTTTTCAATTTTTAGTAGAGACGGGGTCTCACTCTTGCTCAGGCTGGTCTCGAACTCCTGAGCTCAAGGGATCCTCCCACCTCGGCCTCCCAGAGTGCTAGGATTACGGGTGTGAGCCACCACGCCCAGCCACCGTGCAGGATGAATAGGGTGTGTTGTGGTAGAATATTCAAACATGTTTAAATTAACAATGTGAACTCAAGGTTTATTCAAAGAGCAGGTAAGATATAGAAATTAAGTATTGATGCTTACCATGAAGGAAAGTGACCAAAACAAAACCCAGTGGAAAAATGCATACAAATAAATATATTCCAATATATAGCATAGTTTCTAGCTTTCATTTTTTAAAAAAAATTTACAGCCCTAAATGAAATGTCTCATCTTATTTGATTTGTTCTCTTCATTATATATTAACTTTAAAAATACACTGCTGCTCTACAGAGTATGTACCAGTAGATTTCTGATATTTCTTCCCCTATTTTCTAATCAATGCAATGTATTTTTTCCTTCTATTTTCTTTCCAGTTTACCTCAGGGCAACTTCTGAAGCACTTCGAAAAGCCGATGTGCTCAGAAACCTAAGTCACTATGGAGCTTAATGTATTAAATATATTATTGGCAATGAGTGGGAATCCTATTAATTTTACATTTTATACCCTTCCCTGTCTTCAGTACAACTGCAACCTTTCTCTTAATCATAAATTAAAAAGAATTTCACCTAGAACCAATATATTCTTCAAATTTATGTCACTAGTTACTGAAAGGCCAGCCTGTTAACATTCTTCAAGAATGTTACAAATGAATGTCAACAATAGAAAAGCGTGATTCTTGTGTAAACTTGGACACGTCATTTAGCATCCTTGGATTCTAGTTTCTTCTTCTGTAAAATAAGAGGGTAAAACTGAATCTTTCAGACAAACACTGAAAAACTAAGCATGAGTTATCATAAAATATCTGTGAATCAGATACAAAGTTCACACTAATTAAGTTTAATTTTCCTTGTTTATTGAACAATGAAAATATGCTTTAATGTAGAATAGCAAGGCTGTGGCTTTTTCTATGTATGAATATTATACATATGTAGAAATATATAAAACTGTCTCATTTAGCTATGTCTGAAATCTGTATTTTTGTAGCAAGAATATTAAGGAATATGTACACTAACATTGAGAACCAATTCAGGATCTTCTTCAAAAAAATTCCATCAGGGCCTTTCAGAATACGACCAGACTGGCCAAATGCACTTCGGCATTCATATGTGACTGGAAACCAATGACACTGAAATATCTGAGGCTTACATTCTGGCAGATGCGAGAAACAGCTTCATAATTAAAATCAACATTCTTTTTCTTAAATCCACTTCATTCAACACACATTTTTAAGTATTCATTCTATAAGTGTTTTTCCATCTCTTTTTGTGGAAAATAGACAAGTAGTAAAAGACACTGTTTTTGATCTTTAGAATTTCGGATCTGGGTGGGTAAATATGCTATCTATGTTTGTGAAACAATGACAATTAGCAAAAGTAATGCAAAAACCAGATATGAGCAAACATGGAGTAATTCAGACAGAACCTAGGCATGCTGAGGAATAAAACAGGTGTGGTAGAACTACCCTAAAAGGGCTGTGTAGGTAAAAAGTTATAAAGGACAAAGAGCATGATAAACATAGTCATGGTGATTTTCATACAACTTCCATTTATGATTGCTATTTTTGAACTGCGGACTGCCAGCCATCTATTACGGGAAGGAGGAGGCTTGTGCTTAAATGCCTGGTGCCACAGTCAGATCACCTGGCCCCACCCATCTAACTGGTCGAGTCGCTGGACAAGTAACTTAAGGCCTCACTGCCTCGACTTCCCCTCTATAAGATGGAATGAACGAACATACTTGCCTTGAAGGGTTGTGGAAAGGATTAAATGAGCTGATACATGCCAAGCATTTAAGAGAATACCTGGTACCTGGTTAGCCTTAATAAATGTTATTTGACTCTCCCAATTCTCAGCTGGGAATATATTAGGGTATTGTTTTACCTCAAGGGACATTGCAGAAGTGCTCAAATAAAATTCAGTTTTAAAAAATGTATGTCATATAGCCCATGTAGGATGTAGAAGTGAAGGCATAAAATCAATGAAAACTTTAATGAATTTTTATCTCCAAAAAGGTTGGAAGTCATTGCTCTGGGGCAAAGGTTGGGGAAATGAACATACCGTTTATGTCCCCTTTTTCACTGCTCTTATCTGATATTCTCTAGAGACTCTTTTGCAGCAGTGTAGACTATTATTAATAACTTCTGAACTGTTCTTGCATTTCTACAGAAATGATGATAAATAATCAGAAAACATATTGAGCTAGCTTTGCCAATGATAAAAATATTTGTAAATTTATCTGGGTTTAGTACATTCCTGGATAATTTTATTTTTTAAACAAGTTGTCTAATTTCCAATTTTGAATCATAATTTTCCCTTTTAGCAGAAACACATTAGCTTCTGAGGTGTGTTAGAGATTGTTAACATGCACAGGAATATAAAGTCAAATATTTGTCCAGGGCTGATACGATGGGCTGCAAGAGCATAGCCTTGTAGAATGATTTAATTTTGTGAATTGTGTGACCAAAAACCTGTGACTTGTTCACACGCTCTCAAAGTATAATAAGCAGGTTTCCCAGAAATAGTCCTAAGGAGGGACTGGATCACTGCTGAGAGCTGTAGGGTGCTATGGTCTGATATCTGTGTACTCCCAAAATTCTCACGTTGAAATCATAACCCGCAAGGTGAAAGTATTAGGAGATGGGGCCTTTGGGAGGTGATTAGGTCATGGGGGTAGAGCCCTCATGAATGGGATTAGGTCCCTTATAAAAGGGCCCCCAAAGAGCTGCCTCGCCCTTTCCACCATGTGAAGACACAGGATGTCTAGGAAGAAGAGAGCAGGCCCTCGCGAATCTTCTGGCACCTTGACCTTGGACTTCCCAGATTCCAGAACTGCAAGAAATAAATTCCTGTTGTTTATAACCCACCCAGTCTATAGCATTTTGTTATAGCAGCCTGAAAAGACCAAGATACGGGGTAAATAAACTTGCCTAAGCATTATCACAAAAGATCATTTGGGACTAGCCACGTCATGGATTCTTTCTTTTTTTTAAATGAGTTCAACTCTTGATTTATTGTTTCAAAGCAACTACTTAGATTTTCTTTGCCAAATGTTCTTTTATCTCAAGAAGCAGGAATCAGGGAAAGCATTTTTGAAACACCCTCTGGGAGTCCTGAGGGGAAAGCATTTTGTGCTCAAACATACGTCTCAGTGTGGGAGCCTCGGCAGCATGTCAGTGAGTGGGCAGACTCAGGAAAACGAGGGGGAACAGCAGAGCGGTCTGTTCCGGCAGACAGTACAGCTCAGGGAAGCGAAGCCCACCCAGCGCTAATGCGATTTACACACCCCTAAGACAGGCTTCAAAATTCCCAGAGCCAAAGCAAAACATAAGGCAGAAAATGAAGCACAGTCTCAAAGTACTGACAACATTTCTATATATCCCTTTTTAAAGTTAATATCTCCTTCCATTCCTATAACATCTTTCTGCTGAGGAGTTAAATGTCCGCAAAAGACGTTTTGTTCATTTTAAATGTTTCCATTCATCCTGACAATGTTTCCACGGAACAGAAGGAAACTTGCCCGCATCTTAAGGGAGAGAAAACCCAAAGCCCAATTAGACAAAAGATGTCAACGTGATGCTCACAGGAGAGCGACTGAAGAGCTCACACAAGCCCTGCCGTGGCAACCTACAGTGCTGCTCCCCCCCAAGGGGAACTGCCAGGGTTGGTCCCTGACCCCGTGAGGGCTGCACCAACGATGCTCCCGATGGGTTGGTCAGATATAGCTGTGGTTTCAAAGCCTTAGACTCTGGGCTCCTTGCAGGTCAGGAAGCTTGCTTTCAGATTTACAGAGAACAGCAGCAAAAACTTCTACTGCAATCTGCTGGATCCCAAACATTCTTATGGTCCTTATGCCAATAACACTTTCTCTCTTAACTCTATGACAGTGGGGTGTTTTTTGTTGTTGTTGTTTTTCAAAGAAATCCATGTTTATTTTCCATCCACTTTATTTCCATCTCGTGAGCCTGTGGAAGAACGCCTTTAGACCACCAGTGGTTGCTCGCATGCATTCAGTGGCCTGAGGTGGGAGCTGCAGACCAGGCTTCTGTGGCAGGCTGAGTGCTTCCAGTTTTCAGTGGGGACCTGCTGACTAGGCACAGAGGCACCTGCACACCCTCGCACCCAGTCTGCAACCTCGGGCTGAGTAGCAGTGAATTCAGAAACTGGAGCAGTTTGTTCCCCCTGAAATTCCTCCTTGGTCACACACTTTTCAGCAGCAGCCTGCTCTTCCTTTTCAGCGTCTTCAGGTTCTCTGTTGAAGGAGAAATCAGGCATGACCTCCTATGGGGTGAATACAGCAGACGGTGCCACACGTGTGCGAAACTTCCCAGGACAGCATCTAGCACATCAGATCCACCGAGTGGGCTCCCTCGTTGCTGTACGGGATGGCGATGTCCACATAATGCGTGGGAGAACGTGCGTTACACAGAGCAGCGGTGGGCAGGTTAATATAAAACACTCTCAGTGGTGGTCCGCACCGGGATCAGTAACCACTAGAAATTGCAGCTCCGAGAAGGCTGCCTGGATCTGGTTGGAGCAGGTCCCAGGAATGAAGTGACCAGCAATGGGTGTGGCTCCGGCGGCAGCAGCAAACTCAGCGCAGCCTGCTGGCCAGCATCCCCGAAGGATATGGCTCTGGCGTCAGCAGGGTTTTCAATGGCAACCATGGCGCGAGCTGCCAGCAGAAGCTTCTCCCAGGTCCTCTTCAGATTTAAGATGCAGACGCCATCACTTTTCCTTTCATAGATGTACTGTTCCGTTTGAAAGTCAAGGTTGTTGTCACCTAAGTGGGTTCTGCCGCAAGAAATTTGAGGACATCCAGGGCTGTGGACATTGTGAAAGTTTCCCTTTAAGTTACGACTGAAATCCAGAACCACGCTCTATGGACTCCTCTCTGGGTAGCAAGAAAATGCTACGATAGTGGTTTTTAAACCATATTCCATGGACCTTTCAGAGCTTCAGGGTCACTGTTTTGAATTATTTCAATTGTAAGTATGCAAGACTAATACAATAAGACTACGATTCTCATCTTTGACCTCCCATCGTAAATGTTGAATGTTTATGAACAGCTCCCCCTTTACATTAACAAGATACTGCTCTGATCTTTTTAAATATTCCGTGTAAGGATAAGCTAAAAAAAAGTCTGTTGTTTTAAAAAAAAATCTCAAGAAAATCTCATCGTGAGATTGGTCACTCAGTGACCATTTCACAAACACTCATCGAGCACCTCCCATGTGCACGGCAGCGCGCTGAGCTCCAGGGATGCGGTCACGAGCGTGACAGAGACTACCGCTGCTGTCACCTGCTACATATGACACAGACCACCGAGGACGAGACTGCACTTTCCTGCGGCCACTCGCGATGATGTTTCAAAGAGAGGTTGGGAAGCCTACTGACATGGTGAGTTTCAAGCCCAACATGCTGAGGATTCCCTTGTTTTTGTTGAGCAAAGTCAACAGAGTCAATTAAATAAAATGCAGGGGACTTAGAGACATAAGCAAAGGGAAAGAAAATAGAAGTAAAGGGTAGGCCTTATTTATATTTTTGATTCTTGCACTGGATTTGGGGAAGATTCTTGAATATTTGAGGTGTTCTGTGGAACATACATAATTTTTCACTTGGAAAAGCAGAAAATTTTAAGAACTGAACCAAATCTCTGAAGTTACTTGCTAGCTTCACTTTAGCCAAACCTGAGCCAAAAAGATAGAGTGGATGTGGATTTCAGTCTCTACTTAGGCATCACAAATAGTAATTTTGCTTTCACTGAACTTTTAGGTATTCAAATTATTATAGCTAATTACAGCCAATAGTTATAGAGCAACTTAAAGTTTGCTAGATAGTATGTTAAATATTTTACAGGCATCATTTTATTGAATTCTCCCAACACTCTAAGATGATGGCATCATCATCCCCATTTTACAGATGAGTAAAATAAAGCTGAGGCAGATTAAGCAACCTTAAAGAGAATGAAGTCAAAAGTACAAATATTAGTACATCAACCTCAAGTACTGAGGGTGTGAAATGGTACAGCATGTATCTTTAAATGAGAAATCAATATTACAATTTGATATTTCCTTTAAGAAAATATTACATCCAGAAGAGACAATAATAAACTGTCCCATGATGGACTTAATATGACTCATCCTTCTATGGTTCAAAGATATGACTGTCCTTCAGTTCTTTCATCTAGTCCTCTCATTAAGTCGGGGAGGGCCATAGCTTCATGTTCTCCTGGGCACAGAAAGAGAGGCTTTGGTCTCATCTCTCCTCTGATCTTCTTTCCTCTTACATAATGAAATCCTGTATCTTTCCAATAGTTCCTCCACTTAAATGAGAAGTTGCTAGAAGGGAGGCAGGAAGTAGCATGTGACATTTCAGATGCACTGGGATGTTATGTTTATTTTATGGTAGATTCTCTTTCTTCAGTTCTGGACTGCACTCTGTTTCCAAAATCAGGCTTAGAATGTGAGCAAATTTGGAGGGAGGAGTTAGGTATATTCATCTATGAATGACACCAGTATTGAATGTTCTAGGTGGTGTTATTACTCATTCTTACAGAATATTGACAGAGGGGGTTTATCAGTACTTCCCTCAGGATCAACTCTTCTTATGCTGAGAGTCTTAAATTTTGTTGTCTGATCAGTGCTATTGTCTATAAAATACACTGCTGACTTGAGATCCTGCAAGCACCATAGAATATGGTTTGACTTAAGCCACACTACACAATTACTTCACGAACTGAAGGTATCTAGAAATTAAGCGGGGGAGGGGGGGAGGAGGGAAAGTACTAGAAGGAATGTCTTCTCATTCAATTAAAGTTACATGAAACTTCTTTCAAAAGATAGATCATGCATATTACATGTACGCGTGGGTTTATGTGCGTTTATGTATATTTGGAAAAAGTTGATCCAATAAACATTTTAAAACTTTGCTTTGGTGTCAGCATGCTTCAAAACTACCAATAATTTCAGAATAATCACCCTAAATAAGTCCTGCTGTGTTACAGAGAAAAACCAAAGTTGTGGTTTCCAAGAAAGTTGTGGCTTCTAGAAAAGAGCAAAATCAAATGACTAGAAAGTACATACAGGGCTCTTATAATGTACTAGTTCCTTGAGGCAAGATTCTATTTCAGGCATTCTAGATAAAGAAAATTAATCTAAACCTTTAAAAAGTTTTGAAAAGAATTTTCAAGAACTTCAGTAACCTCTCGTGTTTATCTGGAAACTATTCTTCCTACAAGCTAAGCCCCCATCTATGAATACTTTTCCATTCTTCAAACAAACCCAAATGCCAAGACCCACGATATCTTTGAAGTGAAGTTAAATACAGCTGATAATCTGCTTTTAAATTCTCCATCTACAAATAAGAATTCAAGTCTGACTCGGGGCAGCACGGGCTGGATTAGGAGATCCAGTGCTGAATTTGGGAGACCGAGATCTGGGTGTGCCAGGGCTGCTGCACGCCAGGTTTGTTCCATAGGACAAGTCACTGAATTTCTGTTTTGGACCTTCAGTTTCATCACTGACAAAACGGGGTTGAGACTCCCTATTGTGAATGCCCCAAAGGTTGGCTGTGAATTTCTCAAGAGGGCATGGATGAAAGAGCCTTCAGAAAGGATGAGTGTCAGTCTCCAGGAGGGGTCTTTTCAAGACAGGTCTTTATAAGCCCTTTCGGCACACCCCTGGTAGGAGCGAAAAGCATGTGACTGAGGCTGGCACAATGGACAAGCTGGAGCCTGGGTCAGCCACCTGGGGCCTGGTCTAGTACTGGGAGGAGGTGGTGGCAGCCACAGTAAGAAGCCAGAAGGGGAAACAGAGGAAGGACTGCTACAGAGCCCCAGGGCTGCAGGAGCACGTAGGTGGACACTGAGGAGCAATGCAGGGAAATGAAAGCAGCACATGCTGCCTGGAACACATGTGACAAAATGATGCTCATCACTCGCCAAACTTGTATCAGGATATTAAAAAATAAAACTGCAGGGTGCCGTGTGTATGGGTACACATAGGTGAGTGTGTACATCTCTCTACTTTATTAGGGTTCATTAATTTTTGAGGGTGGCTAGTTGGGTTTACCTTTGATGAGGGCCAGTGTTTGAGAAAAGAACTTAACATTTATGCATCCTGGTGTTAAAGTCTGAGGCCATGGCTGCACCTTCTGGTTCTATAGAACCTTCTAGTTTTAGCCAGCTACTACCTTTGGACCAAGCCCTGCTAATGCAGTCAGCCACTGTTATGAGTACCTAACATTACAGCTGTTATATACTTATTAGAATAAACTATTTATTCATTTATTATTTATAAGAATTTGTGGTTAATGTATTGGCGTTCATTTGTTAAACCATGGCTCATTACCATAAATAATCTGCAGGATGGGGTCATTTTTTGTACATGTGCTCTTTGACTCCTGGGAGCATAAGAGAACACATGTCATGATGCACATTCATTTAAGGCATATGTTCTAGGTAGGAAAGAGGTGACACTACTCTTACCCAGTTGTGACTGAAATCCTAAAGTTGTGCAAGAGCTCACCATGAATGGGGCTTTGTCAGTAGCCTAGAAGCAAGCCCTGGTTCTCCTCCTCTAGTGTCCTAAATCATGTGACATTCAGGTCAACTGGGATGAGGGCTGAAGGACATGCTCTACCAATCTAACCGTAATCATGCATGTTTATAAGTATTAAATGCAATTATTATTATCCCTACAATGTATCCAACAAAAGTCAACCCAGACTGTGACAAGGACTAGATTGATATTTCATGACAGTGTCACATGCAAGAATTACTGTTTGCCACTTAGTCAAAGTACTAAGTGCAAAAAGAAAAAGGAAATACTCCTTTGTCAACACTTGTCATCATTTTTCACAAATGTAACTTTTAGAATCACAGGTTTCCAAATCTACTAAGAGGCACTAACTTGCAAAAACAAGGCACTGTTTCAGATGACATCAAGCAAAAATAGCACCATAATGTTGATTTCACTTAATGCTATTTTCAAGATACCCACCGTTTGAAAGTCAAGGGAATGCCGCTACACCAGTGAATTAATAGCGGAGGAAACAAGTAAGTTAATTAAATGATGTACCATTTTTATGTTTCAAGGATGGTAACATCCTGCAAAATAGGCAGTACATGCTGTCTGCACCAGGCAAAGGGTTGTTACTGAATATATCATGCTTTCTAAATGGGTCTCCAGACCCACAGAGAAATCAGGGTTGTAATGACGTTTCACAATGGAGTACCTTCAGCTGATAAAGATCCACAGATGAAACCAACGAACAAAAATACTGCACTGCCACGATTAGGGGTGTGTATATGCACATGAGGGCAAAGAGTGATGTGACTGTATTAATTCTATTATTTTTCACTTTCAGCACGTGGTAAAGCACACTAGGAGAAGCATTAAAGAGGCAAAAGCTATGGACACAGACATATTTCTTTAAAACTTATAAATGAAACGAAAAAATATATAAATAGCGTCTAGGCTATCTTCCAGGGCCAACACGTGATGCAATACCTAAATATGTTAAATTGGTGAGGCACAGAAAGACCTACCTGTGACATAGAGGTGCATTATCTTTATAAAAGACTATCAACACATAGTAGTAACATAGTTTTGCTAACTCATTCATGAGAGTTTGACTTCTCCCCCTGGAGACTAAGTTTATGTTTCCAGTATCAGCATGGAACCTGGCACATGACAGGTGCTCAAAGTATGTCAGACTTTCAATTAGCTAATAACTTTAATTGAGCAAATTTGGGAAAAAATCTCCAAATATTGCATTTCATTTAAGCTTTGTGTATCTTTCTAAAAAAACTAAGAATAATTTAATTATGGAGTTGGAACTAGAAGAGTTAGAACGCTTCAGTTTAAAGCTATGCCCCATCCTTCCTTTCTTTCTCCTTCAAATATTTATTGAGTGCCTACTATGGACAAGACCTCATACTAGGTGCTGGGAACTTGCAGTCCAAAAGAGAGGGGCACATGTTCACACCCGCTTACGTCCACATTCTTAAGGGCTGTGATAGAAAGACATGGGGGGGAACCAGAGGAGGAAGTGAAGAATCCAAGCTGCCAACAGCAAAGAGGGAAGTGCTTTAGCTATAGTGAAGGCTGTAAGCAAGGAAGAGTATGCAAAATGAGATAGAACTTTGGAGAATATGAACATTTAAAAGGTAGGTAAAGGAGGAGGAGCAAATGAGAGAGATGTAGTAGAAATGTCAAGATTAGCTTAGTTACATCATATCAGAGAATTCAGTTAACCTAGTTCTCAATTTTGTTATCTATAAAAGGGTCAGAGGCTGGGCGTGGTGGCTCATGCCTGTAATCCTAACACTTTGGGAGGCTGAGGTGGGAGGATTGCTTGAGGACAGTTCAAGACCAGACTGAGCAAGAGTGAGAACCCATCTCTACAAAAAATGGAAAAATTAGCTGGGTGTGGTGGTGTGCGCCTATGGTCCCAGCTACCTGGGAAGTTGAGGCAGAGGGATCACTTGAGCTCAGGAGTTGGAGGCTGCAGTGAGCTATGATGACACCGCTGCACTCTAGCCCAGGCAACAGAGCAAGACCTTGTCACAAAAAACCAAACAAACAAAAAAATACCCCAGAACACAACAAACAAAAAGGGTCAGAATACTTTCTAGCTAATAAACAAGATAATTAATGTTAGCTATATGTTAGTCATGGCCACCTAAATTAGTTTTGCATCCCCTTATAATAACAGTCAACATTTATTGAGCTTGGTAAACACTGTCCTTAGAGCTTTATATGCAATACAGCACATTTAATCCTCACAATAACCATGAGACAAGTATTATTAGTAAGCCACATTTTATACATTAGGAAACAGAAGCACAGAGACATTAAATAACTTGCCTAAGGTTACAGAGTTAATGTATAGTAACTGAAATATGAAAATAGGCAGACTAATTCCTTAATTCCCTGCTTTTTTCTGCCTCTCTTCATTTTAAAGATACATAATGTCTTTCAAGACATCTCACAGAATGATCATGAGAAATAAATAAAATAATATATATGAAACTATGAGAAAACTATAAAAAGCTTAAGAATGTAAAATATTGAAAGGTAGTTCTAACAACGTGCACTGTCTGTTTCTGGTGAAATCAGACTTCATTGCTTCCCTTTGGAGAAAAGTGTTGAAAATGATGAGTTTGTGGAGAATGACTTTGGAGACGTACCTCCACCAGCGGACGATGAATTATTTACCAGCAATATAAGCAGGCGTGCCTGGGAGCAAATTATTGATTACAGGGTCCATTTCTAATTCCTCATCAGATTCCTTTGTCACACAGAAGACAAAGTCAGACACAGCTGCTGCTTAAATGATTAGATTTAAGAGAGCTGATAATCAGAAGTTGGCATTTTAATAAAAATCATAACATATGATCCTTGTCTGTCCAGACCTTTAAGCTGAATTAACGCTGTCATGGACTAAATGTTTGTATTCCCCAAAATTCACATGTTCAGGCCCTAAGTCTCAATGTGATGGTATTTGGAGATTGGGCCTTTGGGAAGTAATTAGGTTTAGAAGAGGTCATGAGGGTGGGACCTCCAGGATGGAATTAGTGTCCTTTAAAGAAGAAGAAAGGTGACAGCTCTCTCTCTCTACTTTGTGAGGATACAGAGAAAAGGCAGCCCTCTGCTAGCCAGGAAGACAGCCCTCACCAGGAAGTGAATCAGCTAGTGCCTTGATGTTGGACTTCCCAGCCTCTAGAACTGCAATATTTGTTTAAGCTAACCCATCTATGGTATTGTATTTTATTATGGCAAGCCAAGCTATGTGACAAATATATTTAAATTTTAATCTTCTTAGCCATGGGAGAGAGAGATTTTTGTTGTGTTTTATACCCCAGAGAAAATGGTAGTGAGTAGTTTCATGATTGGCTTAAGGCTGAAAGCAGACAGCCTTTCGGCTGAGAGCCGAAAGCAGACAGAACTTGAACCAGTATCCCTTGATTCCAAAGCCTGAGCTCTTTCCATTGAGTGGCTTGGACTCCTGTTCTTTATATTTATTCACCCCAGGCCAGTTTTAAAAAGATTACAGGAGAATAAAAATCTACATGCTGTACTTCAGAGGCCACATCTCCCTCTGTGGCTAATTAACACTAGATTTGCTTTGCTGGTCATTTTCTATAAACTACCTTCAGTTTTTGGTGTGTATTCTGAGACCAAGGGCCCACAGCTTGCTACAATCCCGGGAGGCCAAGCCCTCTATCTGTTGGACAGACAAATGATTTAACTCTTTACATGATACCAACAGAGACTGACACTTTGCACAGTGCCACTTACAATTCAGTACCTGTTGAGTCAGTTAATGGATTAAAAAGAAAAAAAGATTTTTATTCTTTGTTCATGTGACAATGTTGTATGTGTTAGTTAGTCCTGTTAAACCACAGACCTAGCTTTTAAATCTCATTTCAAATCATTTTTCCAGAGTCGTGATGTTTGAAGGTGTTTGTGTCTTGGAAGGTGTGGCAATAAGTACTACAAGGTTGATTTTCAACTCCATTAATATACACAAGAGACAGAAATCCATTGAATTAGCACACCCAAAGGACAAAAAATAGAAAAAAATTAGCTGCACAAAGCCCATTCAAGAGGTGATCCTTTTCTATGGGACTAATTACAAAGAAATATAAAAGGGTAACCTTTTATTAATCAAGCTCTTTTCACTCAGCCATGACCTGCTAGGCAGAAGAAAGCAAAGAGACACGGTGTTAATGTAAGCCTGATAATTAAATGCAGGATCAAGCAGATCAGAGGGAAGGCCATAAAACTAGAAGTCAGGTGGAGGTAAGAATTGGAAATCTAATCCTTTATAATACTATACGGTTTGTGGAAATAAAGAAGAGAAAGGAAACTCACCAATGATTTTCTTTTTAAGCATCAATAAAGGAAGTTACATTTTAGAGAAAAGGGAACAGTGACAAATAATACCACTGAGGTATTTTGTAGCAACTTGCTCTCTGTGGCATAAACTTGCTCTCTGTGGCATTTCCTACATACTAATCTCCTCCCTTTATTTTCACATCATCCCTGTGCAAAAAATAGGCAAGAGTGGGAATGAGGAACTCAATGTTGTCCCGGATCACAAAATTAAAGGGTGGCAGGACAGGCCTAAAGTCTCAGCTTCTGAAATTCAGGTCAGGGTTCCATCATTATTCTTCAAACATTTTGTCCAGCATAACCATTATAAATAGAGAAAGGGCAGAAATGACGTAACCAATGTTGAAATATGTTTCCAACATGAAAAAAAACTTTTCATTGCCCTCTAAACTTGAATATTCCTACTTTTCTGAAAATACTGAGTAAGGAATGGGGAACAGCCATCAGAACGTGGAAAGGAGATAAAAAAACAAAACAACAACAAACAAAAAAAACACCCCAGGACCAAACAGGAGCCAAGTCCAGGAGACAGCAGTTTCAATTCTAGTTCTAACTCACTGTGCAAATTTGGACAAAATTATTTAAACTCTCTGGGCCTCATTTTTCCACCGAGATGAGGCTACTGGAAGAGACGTCTGCATTGCATTGATCCATACGCCCTGTGCTCACTGTGCCACGTGCTGTGCTCAGACCAGGGCAGCAGGACCCCCACGCTGGCGGCCCTCAGTCTTGAGGAGAAGGCAGGAAGAACGTTAAAACCAGGCCAACAGAGACTTACAATAAATCCTGAGACAGTGATAATATGGTCCATATAACGGAATAAGATCAGAGAGGAAGAAGAGGCTGATTGGCTGGTGTATTGCAGGGAAGTCTTTTCCCAGGAGGGAATTTTTAAGCCAAGTTTTTCTGAATTAGTTTCCATGGTGTTTTGGGAAATGTAACAAAGTTCAGTGTGGCTGGAACTTAGGCTCCATGGAAGACACGAACAATTTATGAGAAGTGAGATGGAAAAGGAGGAAATAGCTGTGTGACTAAAAGGGCCTCATACGTTGTGTTAAGGGCTTTGGACTCTGAAGGACGGCAAACCACAGAGTGGTAAAGAGAGGCGCAGTCCCGTCTGGTTTTCACAGCGACGGCTGCAGGCACGGTGAAGATCAGGTTTGGGGGAGGAGTGCAAAGAATCTGAATCTGAAGATACCAGTGAGGAGCTCAGGCTAATATCACAGGCAAGAGACATGGGAACACGGGGGGGTGAAGGACAGCCCACACTGCCAGGACGCACGCAGGCGCACAAACGCTAGAGTCAGGTGATCAGACAGACGTGGGCTTTGACAGAGTTGCAGTCACTACGAGGTTTCTGGCTTGGGTGGTTTTGTCGGTGAGGAATGGGAAGAAGACGGAGCTTGGCGGATATGAACACAGAGATTCGATGGCTCTTCAGGTGCTAAAACCTTCTCACGGAAGAAAGAGATCAGGATGCTTGGTGTTTTGGGAAAAGAGGCCCTCATGGATTAAGATCTATTTATTTAGTTGAAGTCGGGTGCCCCCCATAGCAGCCCACGGCTGAACAATTATTGGGGCAAGCAGCATAATTTTACAGTGGGTTGTTGACAGTAAGTGGAGGCGGGGCCAAGAAATGTACTGACACTTAGTCCTTTGCACGCTGAGGGCACAGGCAGGCTGCCTTAGGTACTTGGTTACAGCCACCCGATTTACCTGCGGATACCTGTGGCCTGTGTGCTGTGCTTTTTTTAGAGCCACCAGTTAAAAGTTTCAGATTTTCTTCATCTCAAAAACATTTCTATCCCTCATCATACACAGACAGACAGAAAGACACACACATGCCCCTCGGGAAATGTCAGTTGTGTGTCAACGGTGTCCACATTCGTATCTAGAGACGTGCCCATTGCTCTAAGCTACCAACCACAACCCTACGTTGCTCACACAAAAGCCAGGTGTCATCCTTGATTCTTCTCTTTTCTTCCTTTCTTTCCATAAGCAACTGCCGTTAACACTATTTTCAGAACACGCCCTGATTTCACCCACTTCTCTCTTTCCCTAGATACCATTCTCGTCTCAGCCAGCATCACTGTTCTTCCCAACCACAGCCAGGGCCTCGTCACTCTCTCCCCTGCCTCCACTCCTAGAATCCTTCCTCCACAGAGCGGCCAGTCTGAGTTTCGAATGCAGAAATCCAGTCATTCCACTCGCCTGCTCGAAACCTCCCATTCCTCCCAGACTCCAGGCTGTTTCTGCTCCCGCCAACCTCTCTGTCCTGATCTTGCTTCACCCTCCCCCTCACGCACGCTTTTCTTCTGCGGAATGTCCCAAGCCTGCTGCCATTGGAAAGCCTCTGTGCGAGCTGTTTCTAGCACCTGGAATGACGTGTCCCAGATCCTCACACAGCTGGCTCCTTCTTGTCACTCAGCTCCCAGCTGTCACGTCACCTCCTGTCAAGAGGCTTTTTCTGACCCTGTTCCATTTTCATCAGAGCCCTCATCATTCGCCAGTTGTCTATCTTGGTGTGCTACCTGGGAAGCTCCATGAGAGTGGGGGTCTTGTTTGTCTTGATAAATACTGTGCCCGCAGAGTGCAGAAACGTGACTGGATCGTTGCAGACACAATAGTTTTACTGAAGGAGGGAACAAATGAATGAACACAAACATTCTGGAAAAGTGATGATATTATTGTGTAAAAAAAAAAAGATAATTTCTGACAATTTCAAAGAGAATCTAAATACTTATAGATTAAAATTAAATACAAGTTAGGAGAAAATAAAAAACAGCAAGCATGTGAAGGCCCACACGGCAGCTAGGCAGAGGAGAGGTTCAGCTAATGCCCTCTAAGGAAGCAGAAGGTTGTAAAATAAACGAGGAACACTCTGATTGCCATATACCCTAAAAAGTATTCCTGGTATCTTCTGGTATTTTTGGAAGCCCTTTTCCCCCTAAAAATCATCATCAAAGACATTCAATTAAGACTTCCATTCAGGAGAAAGGGGGAGAGGCAGACATGTAAACTCACACGCATATGCTCTTCACATTTTCTCACCTTTCTGTTATGCCAGTATGTTTTGCTTTAATGTTTCTGGAGGTACCTTTCACATACGGCATGATGTGAATAACGCACCCTAGGGTTGCACGGCGTGGTAGCGCTTAAAAGAGAACAGCAAGACAAATGTGGCAGCACATTTCTGGCTGTCTAGGCGTCTTTAGTTGGGAAGATTTTCCAGTAAAAAAAAAATGTCCTGACAATTTAAAAAATTGTTAGTGCTATGTACAGTCAATTCCTAATAACCAAAATGAAAATGAGCCAAATTGCATATCATCCTGGAGGCTGGTGCCGCCATCTTTTTTTAGGTTTTAGCATAACTTAGGTGGTCTCATGGTCCCTTCCTCTTCCTGGTGTTCCCGGCATTCTCACTTCTCATGACACAGGTTTCCCCCGCTACTCGCCTTCTCCTGGGAGAACGGAAAAGAGCATCAGCTACACGATTTGATGAGAACTGTAGTTTCAGTGGCACTTCTGAGAATGTACTTGAAAAAGACAGCCTGGGTTGTGGAAAAGACATTCTCTATTAGCTAGGGTAAGGATGGCTTCCAAGTAACTGAGATTCTATGGTACAGGAAGACGACTTTCAATGACTTAAGCCCTTACGTCAGTAAGTAACAAGGCGACTGCTGGCAAAAATGGACAATCCACCAGGGTCACCAAAATATCATGGGGAATATTGAGACGCTACCATTGTGGGGTGAAAGGGACAACAGAATAGGTCTAGTCTCATTTAGAGGCAGAAACTAAAGCACCTGGCTGCATTTCAGTTTTAGGATTATATTACATCAGTGTCTCTTCTAAGCTCCTTTTATGAGTAGTCACAACACATTCTCAAAATTTATCGACTTTCACCTCTAGGTGGCAGCAACTTTCTTCTGTTCTTAACACGGTTGCCTTTGGCCTTTGTTTTCTATCTTCAATATAATTCCAGACTTCCTTGTCTTTCCCAGATAAATACTTCATGCACTGTGCAGTTTGGAGAAGATTATTGTAAGTCACTCTCACTGTTAGAAATCAGTTCATTCTTCAGTTAAGCTACAGGGTTCTCCAAAGAGTACAGAATAATTCAGGTCTAAAGTGAAAAATAATAGAAAGGTATCTTCTTTTCTTTCTTCATACCTATAAACTGCTAACTCTGAGGAAAGCAATGTTTCTTTTTCTTTATAGACTTCTGAGGAAAAAAGGCAATGAGTAGAGGAATTGAAAAATGGATGGAATTGGGAGATCTGTTTTACAATAGCATTAATTTAATGCTATTTAAATCATTGCTTTTCTACAGGATGTAACACAATGGGTTTATTTATGAAGGTGTTCCAAATACATTACAAAATGAAAGAGAAGATTTAAGGATCACAAAAAAATGATAACATACAAGTACATATTTACCTAATGTATTGAAATACAGTCCTACTTAAATATACCCACCAGGTCAGGATTCTAAACTGCTAGAATTAAGAAGGGCCCAAGTGACTTCAAGTAAATTACAAGCTCATTTGAGGCTATAATAAATGCTGGGTGTGTCAATAAATCACCTAGGTGGTAGTCAAGGGACTCCTTTTATGTAAAGTTGAAATTTGATCGTGGCCTCATATTTAAGGTTTATGAAGCACTTTATTTCAAGGTGATAATATGAAGAGTATTATCTCTTGGAGATTCTTTCCAAGACCTAATGTGAATAGTTTGAGTCAGATATCATTCATTAATTCATTCATTTAAGAGAAATACTGAAGTACAAGAGCCATAAAGAAAAATTTAGTATAAGTGACAGATTTATACCAGAACCCAAGCTTGTAGACATAAACTTTATGCATTTCATAGGAGGTTCCTCTGTTTTCTGCCTGTTTTATATAACTTATCACAGTAACTACGTATGTTTGGCTTTAAAAGCTGCATTTTTAAAAATGTGATTCAAAGAAAGATTTTTAGAGACGTGAAGGTTCCAGTTGATAAAGATCAAACACTCCTAAGTTTCAAGGAGAATAGGGTCGATTTTGACTAAATATCCTTCTTACGTTTTTGCTGTTCAATAACCAGGAAGAAGATCTAAGAGAAGCCACTTACTTTAGTTATTAATGATAGAGTGCCTTCATCATCCAAAACATAAGCAATTATGGCTTCAAAGGGAAAATATTACAGTTCTGGAAAGGCTACCACCCTTAATGACAGCAACTAGTTCTAGTCTAATAGTGGGGTAAATGATGGTGTTCATACACGAGGAGTGATCTTTCCCACCATTTTTTGGTACTAACACCTCCTTTTCCTTTGGAAAACTAGTCCCTCCTCATGGGGTCTAATCAGGATTGTTAACTAAGGCACCCTCCCTCCTTTGGCCAAGAGCTGGGCACCTGACCCAGGCAGGGGCCAATTTGTACTCCAGTTTCCTCTACTGTCACTTAGAGGAGGCAACATACAGGAGCTGGAGCTGACTCACTCCAGGCCCCGACCCACTTATTAAATCTTGCTCCCTGCACCCTGGGTGCTGTCCTGGTTCCTGTGTTTTCTGAGGTCTGGTTCCTCTGCTTTTCCCTTGACTCTATAACTTGCCTCACGTCCTTCTGGAAAATTACCTTTTGCTTAGGACAGCCAGATCCAGTTAGTTTCCATTACTTCCAACAAAAGAGCCCCATCTGATAAAGGAGACTAAACAAATACAAATTTGGGCAGGGATAATGACTATAGGTAGACGGTGGATTCTAGGAGGGTCCGCAGCTCTCCACCTACTTGTTCACTGTGGACTTATGTGAAACAGCTGTGACCAAAACCTGGGTGATACTGGGTTGGTTTACATTTTTTTGATAAAACATTACACACTATTACTCACTTAAGACAGATTAAAAGAAATGTATTAACTATTAGGATACTGGTCTTACCTTAGGTAAATCTAATACTATACCTAGAAATGGATTATAACAAATAGCCAGTTTTAAAGAAATTACTAAGAAACTTTATGAAACTCTAGTGGTCAGCTGAGAAAAATTATAGCAAAGTGAGAATATATTTGATTTTAAAATTGCTAGTTCACCGTCCATGTGTATACAGAGAAATCTCCATGGCTTGAAAGATGACATTGCAAATATAACCAACAGATGAAACCCAGTACAAAACTGCTGGCACATCGAGCATTCTTGCAGGGAATCCCTTAAGATTTATTATCCTGAGCAGTATTCCCGGCATATTCATGAACACATCAGGATTTTTGATTGGATTCCAACGTTAGTCATTATTCTTTCAAATGCATATTTAGAAGACAGCTCTGGTTTATGATTGACAGCCAATTGTTCTAACCTAAATACATCTACTGAAAAACCCTACTATGAAAGACGAAGACAGAATGTGGCATCTTCTAGATATATATAAAATAAGATCTTTCTTCATTTTAAGTTGATATATTCATTATTACATGACTGATATTGGTGCTATCGCAGATACATATAATTTTTCATATTGGGACACAGGTTTTTTCTGCATTAGTCATTCATGACTCCCCACATCCCCTTCGTGTTGCATTACAACATGACCATTATTTTAAAGTTCTACATGTTTAACAGGGAAGGATTTGCAATGGAGAAGAATTCACGTTACACAATTTAAAACTAAAAGGATCAGTAGTTTAAGCAGCTTTTCCAGAGTAAATGATGATTTCAGATTGTGTGAATTTTAAATTTCCTTCTCTGTTTAAGACCAACCTGATTATATGAAAAATATGCTACAGGGCCGGGCGCGGTGGCTCACGCCTGTAATCCTAGCTCTCTGGG
The DNA here is from genome assembly GCA_963575035.1 of Avahi laniger. Taxonomy (NCBI): domain Eukaryota; kingdom Metazoa; phylum Chordata; class Mammalia; order Primates; family Indriidae; genus Avahi; species Avahi laniger. The sequence goes on from CAUYSK010039024.1 coordinate 68,516, forward strand.
AGGCCGAGGTGGGCGGATCATTCTGAGCTCAGGAGTTCGAGACCAGCCTGAGCAAGAGTGAGACTCCACCTCTACCAAAAATAGAAAGAAATTAATT